>PVIR01034924.1:0-16836 GCA_004026965.1 Petromus typicus | reverse complement strand
GTTGCCAGAGCAATCCTTAGAAAATTATGTCATTTCTCAATTCATAGACCTTAGTTTGGCTCACAAGGCTCTGTGTTAGGTGAGTCTCTTCTTTGACTCCTGTCTCCTTACTCTTCCTCCAGTAACATTTCTACTGTATTACTGAGATCCTTCTTCCCACATTTCTTATCCTTTAAAAAATTTTTTCTTACCTGTGTTTGTGCCATTTTTCTCCACAGCATTTTATTATATCCCTACATAGTGCTATGTAAAATAAGTTTAACTTATTTTACTGATATGTTCATTCTACTACATATTAATACAACTTTAGTAAAAACAAGAGTTTGTCATTTTGTTACTTTTATCCCTAAACATCTGAACAATGTCTGATGTATAGGGAGGTATTTATTAGTTATTTAGTGGGTTAATATGCTTTTAGCTATACAAATTAAAACTAGTAATTGTGGTTTGAAACTTTTCAGTTTGTTGCATAAACTGTTGAATCAGTGTGTGTGGACCATATTCAGGAAAGGGGTACATACTTTTAAAGGCAATTTGTGACATTGGAACTGTAATTTGCCAAAATATAGAAGGAACTAAGGATGCTTAGCTAAGAGTAGAGTAATATAAATCTCTTAGTATGAAAAATGTTATTTAAAGCCACATGAGACTAATTTTTGGTAGTTTCTATAAGTTGAGCAAAGTAGGGTGCTGTGACACATTGAAAGAAAAGGGAGGCAGTAAGCAAAGGTGGATCTCAAAGATGAGAAGAAAGCCTTTTGACAGTCTAGAAGAGATCAGGATAGCTTGAATTAGGTTAAGTCTTGTGGAGACGGGTTAAGTGGGTGAGATTTGAGATTAGTAGATCTAATTTGGTAGGTTGTAGGTACAGGGGAGAAATTTCAGAATGACTCCAAGTTAATGCAACTGGATTGATGGTGGTAAAAAGTAAGAACCAAATTTTTTTTAACATACTGCGTTTGAAGTATTTTTGGAACTTGTAAGTGAAACTTCTATGTGGACAATTAGATATATGGATTTAAAATTCAGAAGAGGAGTATGGGCTGGAAATACATAATTGAAGGTAATTGAAACTGTAAGAAAGAATAAAATTGTCTAGGAGAGACAATATATTGGGAAAAAATACCCTAGAATGGAAGCACAATGTCTTCAAACATAAAAAATTTACTGGAAGGATGTGAATTTTCAAAGAATAGTAGTGAAGAATAGAAAAGCAGAAGGCGAATGTGTTACAGACACCGAAGGGATAGAATGGTTCAAGGCATATGTAATTAGTAGGAAGAGTTGATCAAGATAAGAAGTGACAAATTTTTGGATATAAGTTGTTCTTTTCATTGCTCCTGTAATTGCATAAGTACTGTAGTTCTGCAAGTACTAAGATCAGTTTAAGAAATCCTTTTTACAGAAAAGAGCTAATAATTATCAAATATTTACTTGGTATTAGCCACTCTTTTAGACACTTTATATAAATTTTATTTGATCTTTTTAGTGGAGAGATTAAATGACTTGTTATCAGAGCACCTACTAAATCTCTACTATACCTGGATCTGTGTAACTCTTTGGCCTTTATTCATTGTATCCATAGGTCTCACAATTTGTCATTGCTGTCCAGCAGACATTTTTGCAGTGATGGAAATGCACATATTTTCCCTGCCCAGTACAGTGGTTACAGCAGCCGTGAGTAGGAGCACTTGAAATGTGAGCAGTGCAACCTAGTAACTGAATAATGGTTACCTTATTGTATGCTTATGGATCAGAGGCCATTGAGACTCTCACAAATAGTCTTCCATGTGTGGTAAAGACACATGTTCTTCATTTACAAGGAGTACTGCTTTGATTACATGCTGGTTTTAGATGCTATAAGTGAATTTTGTAGGTAACTTTAAAAAACAATCTCAACGTTTCAAGTACTTTTTTTCTGAATCATTTGAAATTAAGTTGCAGATGTAGTCTTACCACTTCAAACAAATAGGAAGACAAGGCTTCCTGCTAAATAACTAGTATTACCATCAAAATCAAGAAATTAGCCTTACTATATTAGTACCATCTAATCTTAAACCTTATTCAAGTTTTGCCATTTTCCATAGTGGTTGCTTTTGTAACAAAAGGATTAAATTCAGAGTCCTATGTTACATTTAATTATAATGTCTTTTGTGTTAGGACAATTTTACCTTGAATTTAGTGACCTTGTTACTTTTTTAAGTTTACAAGGTTTTTTTTAAGTTTTTAGACAGGGTCTCACTTTTTTCAGACTGATCCTGAGTTCACTATGTAGCCCAGGCAAGCCTCAAACTCATAGCCTCATCTGCCTCCCAATTGTTGGGATTACAGGCGTGAGCCACCAGCAGGTTTGTGTACCGTGGACAGTACTAATGTGTTTTGCTCATTGGGTACTGCCAGAGTATAATTTGTTTGTTCCAGTAATGAAGATTGGTACTTTGTTTATTTTATTGTTCTCTCAAGCTGCTTCACTGGAAGGTTACTTTTTCCCCCCCTGAGTAATTAATTTTGTGGGGAATTATTTTGAGGCTGTAAAAATAGTCCCGTTCTCATCACCGTATAACATATTCTCAAATAGTCCTGGTGTTGGTCATTGAAAACCCTTCAAGCTAATTTCTGCTTTCTTTTCACTTGTATTGAGCATTTTCTTAACTTTTTTTCCACAAGAAAATGTTTCAAGATTACCTTGTACTGTACTTTAAAAGTACCTGCCATGGCCCTACAATCAGTGATCCCTCCAAGAAATGGATTCTTGTAGTGAAGAAAAATATTTAGAAGCCAAAATTTGGGTATTGTGCTTATTCTTTATGTTTCGATCCAATGATTTGTTCTAGTTTTTGCATAAATTTACACCTTCCTTTTCTTACAGGAAGAAACCTGACTATTATCTGTATTATACTTATTTTATAATACTTATTTTATTATACTTATTTTATAATACTCTCTCTATGTAGCCAGTTTTCTTAAGAAAACTGGCTCTCTATGTAGCCAATGTAATTGCTGCTGCCTCTTTTTTTTATTTGTATTTCTGGGGGTTTTTTTTGTTTTTTTGTTTTTATATTTTTGCCTTTATTACTGGTGATTGCAATAAGACCTATATATTGAGCTAAATCTCCAGCTTGGTCTTTTATTTTATTTTGAGACAGGATCTCCCTAAATTACTGATTTGTCCTAGAGTTCTCTGTCCTACTTCTAGGGGAGTCTCTCGTGATGCTGATACTAAGGTGAAAATTAGCAGTGTTTTTTAGTCAGGTTTGGAAGTTAAGCAGATTGTCACATTTTGCAGGTGACTTAATTAGTATCTCAGTTTCCTTACCTGCTTTGTTACATTTTCCCAAATCCAGTGCCAGTGGCATCTGACTCCTTTTTTCCACCTTTTTAAATGAAAGCATTAAATGGACGTACATACCAGAGTATTCAGTACATAGCATCATATTAAAGTTAGCACTGTCCCTTCCGCAGATCCTGCTCTGGGTTTGTTCATAATGTTATGTGTGCGATAAAACTTGGCCTGTGTCTCTGAGAACTTTTTTGGTATCCAGTGTTCTTTCTGTTTTCTTCTAACTAGTTTTCCATATACCGTTTTTTTTCCTCTTGCGTTTTTCCAGCTACATTAACTTCACAATGAAGTAGACTTTCCTAAGTGAATGTACCTTTTAAGTACTTTTAAGTCCTTTTGCATTTTAGCTCAATTCTCTGTCCTTATCTCCTATTGCTCTCCTGTGTCAATTCTTTCTATTTAGTCATGAAAAATTTATTAAAATCCTCACATGTTTACTCTGCAATTTACATTTTTTTCCCTTTATTGTCAGTAGTTAACATGTCTGAATTTCTGAGGGACTCTGCCTGTATCTCACATTTGGCACTAAGCATGTGCTATCTTCCTCATCTTTTATACTTTATTTCTCCAACTTTACTCTTCCTGCCATGAGGGGATACAACGTCTTTATCTGTCTTCACAGTCTAATGCCAGGTCCAATACCCTCACTGCAGCAGTGTGTGTCAGTTTAAAGTAAATAAAAACATTAAAAAGAGCAGAAACTGCTCACAGATGATAATGATCATTTGATGAAAATATAGCACTATTTTGCATGACTAGATAGCCTGCTACAAAAAATACTTCTGCAAAACTACTTTTTTTTTAGCTACTTACATCTTTTATTCTTTAAAAAAAATTTTAATATCATTTTCTTTATTAGTACGTTTGTAGTACATAATGCTTATATATGTACATAATACATGTTAGTTCCTTTTTTTCATTTTCTTTCCCTTCCCTCCCCTCCATTCCATCTCTTGATTCCCTTCTACTTTATTTTTGTACATGTTTGTATTATATAATGTTCACATTCTTGGTATGGAGTTTGTACATGTACACAATACTTTAACTTCATTTTTCACCCCTTTTTCCTCTCTTCCTTTCCACCTCCATTCATCTCTTCAAAACTTTCCCCTTTGAGGGAAATCTTACTCCTTTGTATTCTCTATTATTTTGCTTTTTCTTTATCCTTTGGGTTGCTCATGTAAGAGAAACCATGTGGCATTTAAGCTTGTTTGTCTGATTTATTTCATGTAACATTGTCTCAAGCATATCCGTTTTCCTGTAAGTGATTTAAATTTATTTTTCTTTACAGTAGTGTTCCATTGTATGTAAAACCCATCTTTTCTTTTTCCATTCATCTGTTCATGCTCATATAGGCTGATTCCAAGATTTAGCTATTATGAATTATTATAATTCATTATAATTATGAATTGTCCTGTTATAACCATGAATATAGACATCACTGTAATATGATGTCTAACTCTCGGGAAGTTATCTAGGTGGAGTAGCAGAGGTCATTGGAATTGCCTCTTTTCATAGTGGTTGTACTAGTTTACATTTCCACCAACAGTGTAGAAGAGATTCCTTTTCTCCAGTGCTTCACCAGCATTTATTATTATTTAATTTAAAAAAAATTTCTTTTTTTTTTTTGAGACAGGGTCTTGCTTTGTAGTTCAGGCTGGCCCTGAACTTACTATGTAGCCCAGACGAGCCTCGAACCCACAGCAATCCTCCTGCCTCTGCCTCCCGAGTGCTGGGATTACAGATGTGAGCCACCTTGCCCTGCTTGTTATTAATTTTTAAAAATATTTTGATTTTTTGTGGGGTTTATTGTTATTCGTTAGTACTAAATTTTTAAAATTTGTTTTATTAGTACATTTAATATACACATTATAATTCCAATTAACCTTGAGGATTTGTACCAGTACATAACATGACTTCATTCTCATTTTTCCCGTTACCCTGTCCCATTGTTATTGTTTGATTACTTTTTAAAGATAGAATCTCAGTGTTGTATTAATTTGCATTTCCCTAATGGTCAGTAATGTTGAGCATTTCTTCATGTGTTTATTGGCTATTTGTATTCTTCCAAGAAGCATCTGTTCAATTAACTTGCCCATTTTTTATTTAATATTTTTGGGGGAGTCTAATTTCTTTGAGTTCTTTATGTATTCTAGGTATTAATCCTCTGTCTGAACAGTCTTATAATGCAATCAGGATTCTGTTCAGAACATCTATTCTTATGCCTTCCATAGTTTTACCTAGCTTGTCTTTTAGAAGATTGTATTTATATTCTAAAATTTAGTTCTTTGATACATTTTTATTTTAGTTTGATACATTTTAGTTTGAGATATGAATGTAGAATAAGTCTTCTGCTTGTGGGTAGCAGTTTTCCCAGCACTATTAAAGAGACAATCTTTTCTCCACTGTATGTTTTTGGCCTGTTGTCAAAGCTCAAATAATTGAATGTGTTTGGTGTTGTGTTTGCATTTTCTGTTCTGTTCTTTTGAGCTTCATGTCTATTTTTGTGTTAGTACCATGTTGTTTTTATCACAGTGGTTTTATATCTTCAAGTCTCAGATTGTAATTTTTCCTAACTTACTTTTCAGTGGTTTATTGTTACTGTACAGAAATGCTGATTTTTGTGTACTGATTTTGTATCCTCTGTCATTACTGGATTTGGCTATTAAAAGATTTTTGGTTTTTTTTTTTTAATTTCTTTGTAGAGGATCATGCCACTTGCAAATGATGATAATTTGACTTCTTCCTTGTGTGTGTATATATATATATTTTTTTTTCTTGCCTAATTGTTCTTGCTAGTGTTTCATGTACTCTGTTAAATAGGAATAGTAATAGTGGATCTAAAACTTGCATATTTTTTCCCATTCAATATGATGTTGGTCCTTGGTTTATAATAAATGGTTTTTATGAAATTGAGATAAGGTTCTCCTTATCTTTAGGGTTCTATCATGAATGGATGATGAATTTTGCTTTTTCTTTGTCTGTGAAGGTGATCATGTGATTTTCATCCTTTTTTCTGTTTATTTAGTGTTTATTTTTTGATTTGTGTTTGTTGAATCATCCCTGCACCCTGGGATGAAGCATGATGTGTGATCTGTTTGATAACTTGTTGCATTGTTTGCTGTTATCCTGTTGATGATTTTTTTTTTTTTTTTTTGAGACAGGGTCTCACTTTGTGATTCAGGCTGGCCCTGAGCTCAGCCTCAAACTCACATCACAGCAATCCTCCTGCCTCTGCCTCCCGAGTGCTGGGATTACAGGCGTGAGCCACCACGCCCGGCACTGTGGTATGTGGTACTGATTGCTGCTGGGCGTGAGTCCACGCCCAGTATTGTATGTGGTTTTCAGGGATTGAACCTAGGCCCTTGTGCTTGCAAGACAGGTGCCAGAACCACTGAGTTAAATCCCTGGGCTTCCTGTTGATGATTTTTATGTCTTTGATCATGATCAGTCTGTAGTTCTCTGTTCTTTTGCTTAGATCCTTGTCTGGTTTTGGAATCAGGGTATTGGTATCTTCCAGGAATGACTTGGGAAGTTACTCTTTCCCTTTCATTTTCATTAAAAAGCTTGAGGAATACTAGGGTTAGAATTTCTCTGTTTTTGTGTAATTTAGCAATGAACTCATCTGAATGTAGGCTTTTCTTATTTGGTAGGTTTTTAATATTTCAATTTCAGGGCCGGGGAGTTAGCTCAGTGGTTCCGGCGCCTGTCTTGCAAGCGCAAGGGCCCGGGTTCGATTCCCCGCGAACCACATAACAATACTGGGTGTGGAGACTCACACCCAGCAGCAACCAGTACCACATACCACAGTGCCAGGCGTGTTGGCTCACGCCTGTAATCCCAGCACTCGGGAGACAGAGGCAGGAGGATTGTGATGTGAGCTGGAGGCTGAGCTCAGGGCCAGCCTGAACCACAAAGCGAGACCCTGTCTCAAAAAACCAAAAAAAAAAAAAAAGAAAAGAAAAGAAAAGAAAAATTTCAATTTCATTGCCTGTTACTGGGTTATTCTTATTTTTTAAATCTTCGTGGTTTCGTTTTGGTAATGTATCTTGGAATTAAAAAGTGTTTCTCACTTCAAACAACCATGTTTTATTCTTTTTGGGTCTTAGTGATTTCTGATCTGTTGTTTATATTTTCCTTCTTTGAATTAGCTTTGAGTTTGGATTTTTGTAGTTTTTCTGGGACTTTAAAATGCATCAGTAGGTACATCAGCTATTCGGGCTCACTCTGTTTTTGTGATGGGGCAGTTACAGCACTCCCTGTTAGGGGCTGTTTTCAGTGTGTTCCGTAGGTTCTGCTGTGTTGCATGGGTGTTACCATTTAAGTGTAGAAACTGTCTTTTTCCTTGATTTCTTTTGTAGCTTATTGTCTATTAAAGAGTATATTGTTTTGTTTCTATATATTTACATATCTTGTATGTTTGGCCTTGATTTCTAACTTCATTGTGGCATGGTCTGAAAAAACTACTTCTAATAGAGAATAAATGTTAATAACCTAAACTTGTAAGCTGTCATTTATCTGAAAATCTTATGAAAAACCCTTTCAGATAGGAAATTAATTCCGTGTAACATTTCTTAAGGAATTGTACATATCCTTTTTAAAACATTACTACATTATAAATACATTTTAGCTAACTGTCTCATGAATGCGAAACTTGCCAACTCTGTACTCACAATAGGGGCTAGGAACTGATCTATAACCGAACTTGTTAAATTGTATCTGTTTTACTGGGTTTGTTTTGTTTTTTGAGACAAACTGACTTTGTAGTTTAGGCTGGCCCTGAGCTCAGCCTTAAACTCACAGCAATCCTCTTGCCTCTGCTTCCCTCCCAAGTGCTGGGATTACAGGCATGAGCCACCATGCCCGGCACTGTGGTATGTGGTACTGATTGCTGTTTGGCCTGAGTCTCCACACCCAGCATTGTTGTATGTGGTTACTGAGGATCAAACCTGGCCCTTAAACCCGGGGCCTTGTGCTTGCAAGACAGGCGCTGGAACCACTGAGCTAAATCCCTGGTTCCATGTTTTATTTTGTGGTGCTGAAATTGAACCCAGGGTCTGGTGCATTATAGCAAGTGCTCCTTTCAGAAGTTAATAGATGTGCTGTTTCTAGAAGCTGTCCCCTAGCAAGTGTAGGAACTAAAGATAGAGACTTTAAATACCCATGGAGTTATAATTGGGATCAGCTCTGTGTTTGTGATAATTGAAAACAGTGAAAGACTGAAACTACAAAGCAGTCAGTAAAAAAGTACCTTGTTAAAAATGTTAATTTTATTTTAGTCCATAATTCCTTCCTCGTGTTAGTCTTAGCATTAACAAATTTATTACTAATACACAGTGAAATTGCCCCTTCTCAGGTAGGTGTGAATTTTGATACCTGTCTACATTTTTGTTACCACCACCACAGTCAGGATTCAGAGTGGCTCTGCAAGCCCCAAAACTCCCTCATGATATCTTTGTACTCATACTTTCTTCTAAGCCAAGTTATTGGTGACAAGTTGCTCAACTAGTTTTGACTCAAGAATTGTCATATCAGCTAGATATGGTAGTAGATACAAATCTCATAAATGCAAGTTTACAGTATGTAACTTTGAGATTGTCTTTTTCTGTTAAGTATAATTCCTTTTAAGACTTCATTCAGGAGGAATAGTGAAGTTTCAGTTTGTTCTTTTTTATTGCTGTGAGGTACCCTCATGCAGTTGAGTGTATTATAAATGTATTGTTTTGATCAAGTCTGTTATGTAACTTTTCTGTGATCTGTGTCTTGTGTTGGTGTTAAGGTAATGCTAGACTTAGAAAATGATTTGGTAAGTGGTCATCTTCCATATCTTGGGGAAAAGATTGTGTTGATTTGGTGTTACATTATTTTTTCGTGTTTATAATTGACCAGCAAAATTATGTGGGATTAGAGGTTTCATTTCTGGAATGCTTTTAACTATGAATTCAGTTTCCTTAAATAATCTTGTATGGGGCCAGGGATTTAGCTCAGTGGTTCTGGCGCCTGTCTTGCAAGCACAAGGACCTGGATTCGATCCCCAGTAACCACATACTATACTGGGCGTGGAGACTCATGCCCAACAGCAGCCAGTACCACATACCACAGTGCTGGACGTGGTGGCTCACGCCTGTAATCCCAGCACTCGGGAAGCAGAGGCAGGAGGATTGTGATGTGAGCTGGAGGCTGAGCTCAGGGCCAGCCTGAACCACAAAGCGAAACCCTGTCTCAAAAAAAAAAAAAATCTTGTATGACTGTGCAGTTTATTTTATCAGTCTTGCTAGAATTTTAAATCATACTGATATTTAAAAAAAGATATATTTTCACTCATTTTGTGTTTAATTTTTATGGATTTCTAATATTGATTGATTGATCAATACAGGGGACTTGCTCTGTGGTTCAGGCTGGATGTGAACTCCCTGTGTAGCTCATGCTGGCAGTCCTCTTCCCTCAGCCTCTCAATTGCTGGATTACATGCATGCACTTCCATGTTTGGCTATTTTCTTATTTTTGCATGGGGGTGTGTGTGTATATCTATATCTGTGTATCTCCTTTGCTTTTCATTTCATTTGTGAGGATGGAACTCAGGACATCACTCATGCTAAGTAAGCACCCTATGTCTGAGCTACGTCCCTAGTCCTCTTTCTCTAGGTTTTTTTCTTTGAGACAGGATTTCACTTTGTAGTTCAGGCTGGCCTCTAACTCTTGGCAATCCTCTTGCCTCTGCCTCCCAGGCGCTAGGATTATAGGTGTGAGCCACCACGCCCAGCATTGTGGTATGTGGTACTGGGGATAGAACTCGGGATCTTGTGCTTGCCAGGCAGGAACCACTGCGCTAAATCTCTGTTTTTTTAGTTTCTTTTTGTAGTTCAGGCTGGTCCTGAGTTCAGCCTCAAACTCACATCACAGCAATCCTCCTGCCTCTGCCTCCCGAGTGCTGGGATTACAGGTGTGAGCCACTATGCCTGGCATTGTGGTGTGTGTTTCTGATTGTTGCTGGGTGTGAGTCTCCACACCAAATATTGTATGTGGTTACTGTGGATCAAACCCGCGTCCTTGGGCTTGCAAGATAGGCACTGGAACCACTGAGCTAAATCCCCTGCCCTTTTTTGTTTTGTTTTGTTTTGTTTTTAAGGCAGTGTCTGTCTATGTAGTTCTGGCTGGTTTTGAACTTACTATGTAACCCAGGCTGGCCTCAAACTCCATGGAGATCCTCCTGCCTCACTTCCCAAGTGCTGTGATTACAGGTGTGAACCATCATGCCTAGATCTTTCTCTAGTTTCTTAATGTGGAAGTTTACATGATTGATTTGAGACCTTTGTTTTCAGATATAGTTTAATATGTGGTACTTCTTTGCTGCCTCTGCCGCAGTTTAACTGTTGATATGCTTGCATTTAAAATTGCAGTTTTATTTTCTGTTCCTTGTTGTTATTTTTCTGTAAGCTTTTCCTGTGGATATTTAAAACTTTTTTTACTATTTAGTTTTAATTTACTGTGCTTTTGACCACTTTTTAAGTGATAGCTCTAGGGATTATGGTGTATACGCTTTAAGTTTTAGTGCACTTAGAGTAAGGACTTGATGAGTTCAAGTGAAAATATAGAGACTTTACCACCATGAGCTTCCCTTTGCCTTTCCCCTTTTATGTTGTAATTGTCTTGTATTACACTTGCATACTTCTTATTAGAAAATATTGACATTAGCTTTTTTTGGATTGTACTCAGGACTTTGCACTTGTGAGGCAGGCACGGAACCAGTGAGCTAAATCCCCAGCTCCTAACGTTAGCCCTTAATTGCCAAACATTTAAAGGAATTCATGAACAAGTAATTATACTGACCTGCATACTCAACTAATTCTCTTGCTCTGTTGTTCCTTGTATTTTCTTCTACTGAAAACTTTCACTTAGCATTTCTTTTAGAACTGGCAAAGAATTATTATTTTATTTCAGTTGAGAGTATCTTTTTATTTCGCACAAGCTGTACAGTTATTTTTCACATAAACTGTACAGTTATTTTTGTTTAAGGATCTTGTTCTCCTTCTGGCCTTTGTAGTTTCTGATGAGAAATCACCAGTTATTCAAATTACTCACACACATTTGTCACAAATAATACCTTATTTTTTTTCCGTTCAGCTACCTTTTCCTCCTAATTTGCAGCAAATTAACTATAATGTATTTAGGTTATGGGAGCTTATGAGTTTTTTTTAAATTTCTTGACGTTTGTGTGTTTATTAAAACATTTTGAAAAGTGGCATGTCATTGTTATTATTGTTTATTTAGTTTTTCTCCTTTACTGTACTGACACTGCCAGTGGTGTTATTTTCCTCTCTTTGGGCTGTGGACATGAATGTTAGGGTTTTGGTTTTGTCTTTAAGGGCTGTAAAGCTTCTGAAAACTTTTTTTTGAAACAGGGTCTGGCTTTGTAGTTCAGGCTGGCCCTGAACTCTATGGAGCCCAGGCCAGCCTCGAACTCAACAGCAATCCTCCTACCTCTGTCTCCTGGGTGCTGGGATTACTGGAGGGAGCTACCACACCGGGCAGTATGGTATGTGGTACTGATTGCTGGTGGCCGTGAGTCGCTCCGCCCGGTATTGTATGTGGTACCGGGATCGAACCTAGGACCTTGTGCTTGCAAGACAGGCGCTGGAACCACAAAAGTAAATCCCTGACCCTGAAAACTTTTATTTCAACACTTTCTTCACTGTTGTTCAGATTGGATAATTTTTATTGATCTCAAATTTGTTGTGTCTCTACACTTTCATTTCCATTTTGCCATTGATTCTATGTAATCTTTTTTTTTTTTAACATTTTCATTTGTGGTTCTTTATATCTTATATTTCTTTGCTGTGATTGAAAAAGGTTTTCTTTGTGTTAAGAGTATTTTTTATACTTGATTTAAGAGTCTTTATTAGATAATTCATGTAGATAATTCACTCATCGCTCTTACATTTGCATTATCTTAGTTTCTGTTGATAATCTCAATGTGTGCACTTCCCAGGAACCAGAATGTGACCCAGGAAGGAGTTTTATCTCATTCTAGTTTTCAGAGGCTGTAATATACTAATTGAAGTTAAATACACATACCTCAGGGTGTTTTGGTTTTTTTTTGTACTGAAAATCGAACTCAGGACCTTGACAGGAAAAAGGGAGCAGTTTTTCTATTCACGAGCTGTAGGACACACCTTCTGCCTTGGACAGAGAGGGATTTTTTTAGCAGCTTTCTCTGCCCAGCCCAAGGGTTTTTGGATAGGGAAAAAGATGACAAAGGCACTGCCAGTTTGATAAGCTGGTTTCTTTCCCCATCTACCTATTATTATTTACCTCTTGAGTCTCACATAGGTATTCCATTCACTTTGGGTTAAATAGTTTCAGTCACTGCTATCAACAAAAACATCTGTTTTCTCTGTTTTACTCAGAGTTGGTATTTCCTGATCGTTTGGTCTTTTAGAATAATTGGCAATTAAATCTCCTTGTATCATAGTTTAATATGGTTTGTTGATTATTTTATATTTTCTTTTTTGTTTCTCAACACACATATGGTCTTGTCATGTGTAACAGTGCAAGACTTGTTGAAAAGATGATGCTACATGAAATGAAATCTAATGCACAGGGAACATGATCACTGATGGTGTAAAGAAGAATGAATGCAGGGTATATTCAGGAAAAAGCAAACAACCTCTACGTACTTGGTACGCTTAAGCAGTTTTGTGGGGTTTTTTTTTTGTATTTTGAGACTCGCTTTGTAGGTTAGGCTGGTCCTGATCTCATCCTCAAACTCCGCAATCCTCCTGTCTCTGCCTCCCAAGTGCTGGGATTACAGGTGTGAGCCACCACGCCTGGCATTATGGTATTTTGTACTGATTGATGGTGGGCATGAGTCACCATACCCAGCATTGCTGTATGTGGTTATCAGGAATTGAACCCGGGGCCTTCCACTTGCAAGGCAAGATTCGGAATCACTAAGCTAAATCCTCGGCCTGCTTAAGCAGTTTTTAAACATAAAGCAGTTTTAACATATGGAAAAGTAGTCTTTAACTTTATTGAAGTCTTAATTTTTCAGTGATAAAGCTGTTACATGTGTACTTTATTATATGAGACTTAAAACAAGGCAGTATACATTGTAAAGTATAAACTATTATTAAAGAAGAAATGTGAAAATAACACATTATCAAATACTATATGATAAATTAATAAACTTATAATTACTAAATTATAAAAGAACAATGTAACATCTGAAAACTTAGTTTTTTAAAAGATATTCTGTTAATTTTCAAATGGACTTTTTTTTTTTGAAACATGGTCTTGCTTTGTAGTTTAGGCTGGTCCCAAATTCAATATGTAGCCCAGGCCAACCTTGAATTTACAGCAATTCTCCTGCCTCTGCCTCATGAGTACTAGGATTATAGGCATGAGCTGCCATGTCTGGCATTGTGGTTTTGTGGTTACTAGGTATCGAACTTGGGACCTTGCACTTGCCAAGCAGATGCCGAAACCACTGAGCTAAATTCTCAGCCCTCAGATTGACTTTTTAATTATATTGAATTAATGCCAACATAGTTTTTTTATCCTCAGTATTTAGGTTAGTGAGAAAATGATATGAATTTCCTCAAAAAATTATATTCAGTTACAGATCATACAGGAGCACAGTATGACCACAAAACCAACTAAGTTGTGACATTTTCTAGAGCAATGCTTTATGGTATTCATTGTGCATGAGAATTTTCTGCAAAGCTTTATGCTTAAAGTACAGATGGTACCTGGGTGCCTTCATTCGTAATAAGTTTCCAGGTAATATTTAGCCTGTCTTCCTGTGTGACTAGCACAGAGAGTAACCTATGACTATGAAGTTTTCTTTTCTAAATAGTAATTTGCTTGAGCAACATCCTCATCCTAGTTACTTAGGTCAAAATAGTTCTGGAGTTTTCTTTTCCTGTTGCTCTCTAATGAGTACTCAGCATTGAATCTGCCAACTATACTAAAATACTTCAGCAGCACATATGCTAAAATTAAATCTGCCAACAAACCCTGATGACTAAGTTTTTACAACACATCTGAAGTCTGAAAACTTTTCATACATCACCTTGGCTTGCTGCTGTGGTACAAGCCAGGTCACCTTCCCTGGAGGTTTATTAGGTAGTCTCCTTACTTGGTTTTCCTTTTCCCCTGGATGTCTCCTATGCTCAAAACTACATAGTGGCCCCTTCACAACGAAGCCAGGCTATTTTCCTTAATTTTAAAGCTGCTACATTATATTATCTTTTATCTCCCTGTCGTTATCTAGTTCTTTTGCTCTTTTCTCTGTTCTAACTACATCCTCCTGCTTGCTATCCCTTGAGCGGAATATGCTCGCTCTTCTACCCTAGAATTTTGATATTTGTATAAGTAAGAATACTTAGCATTACAGTCCACAGAATTCTCTCCCATGCTTCCTTCAGATGGTTAGTGCAAATGTTACTGCGAAGAAGGCTTTCCTTAATCTGTAGATGGTTAATTTTTTTCTAAAGCTTTTTTCAATATTGAATACACAAAATATTTTATTTTGTCTCTCCCACTAGAGTGTACAGCTAGAAATTTGTCTTCAGTGCTGTACTTAACACTCAGTAAATCCTTGAGTTAAATATACAAACCCAGGTCTTTTCTGGAATAATTGATCTTTTCTTGAATAATTTTTTTAGTAGGTTATTCTGCTTCCCTGCAGAATAGTCAATCTTGTTTAAAGATAACCTCTGATATTTTCCTTAAGTTTTTCTTTTCTCAGGTTAAACATTCTTCTTATTTTACCTTTTTTAACATGATACAGTTTCCAGGGCTGTCACATTTAAATTACTTTCTCTGAACATTTATTTTTAAGTTGTTCTTAAAAGAGTAGGGCCTGATCCAAAACAAGTGTTGCAGATGTAGGCTTGTACTCGCAATGTAGAACAGGCTAGACTCGTATTGCTGTGGTCCTCTTCTTTCCTACACTTATGTCTTAAGTATTTTACCCATTTTATCTTCTAGTGGGCTTAATGTTTAGACCTTTGATTCATTTTGATTTTAATTTAGAATATGGGGAGAGGTAGAGGTTCAGTTTTAATCTTCGGTACACAGGTAACCAGTTTTTTCAACATCACTTCTTGAATAGTCTTGTCTTTCTTCCACCATAGTATTTTTCCCCTTTGTGGAAGATCAAATATATCAGGGCAGGTTACTGTGTCCTCAGTTCTGTTCCATTGATCCACACATCTCTTTGTTCTAGTACTGTGCCATTTTATCACTACACCTTTGTAGTGTACTTTGAAGTCAGGTATTTCCAAAATTGCTCTTGGTATGCTGGGTCCTGTCTGGCTCCATATGAATTTTAGGATTGCTTTTTCAAGATCTGTAATTTGATTGGTACTACATTTAATATCTGTAACAGTTTTGGCAGTATGGCCATTTCAACAGTATTGGTTTTGCCAGGGACATCTTTCCATTTTCTTTCTTTTTTTTTTTTTAGTTTTTTTTTTTGATACAGGGTCTCACTTTGTAGTTCAGGCTGTCCCTGTGCTCAGCCTCAAACTCACATCATAGCAATCCTCCTGTCTCTGCCTCCCGAGTGCTGGGATTACAGGCGTGAGCCACCACGCCTGGCACTGTGGTGTGTGGTACTGGTTGCTGCTGGGCGTGAGTCTCCATGCCCAGTATGGTATGTGGTTACCGGGGATCGAACCCGGGTCCTTGCGCTTCCAAGACAGGTGCCGGAACCACTGAGCTGACTTCCCGGCCCACATCTTTCCATTTTCTGATGTCCTCTTCAATCTCCTTTTTCGGAGTACTGTAGTTGTCTTTGACTTCCTTGGTTAGGTTAATAGTTATTTCAGTTTTTTGGAAGTTACGGTGAGTAGTAGTATTTTCATAATTTCTCATCCTGTTTATTATTGGTGTAAAATGCTAATAAATTTTATGTGTTAATCTTGAACCTCCTACAGTAGTGGTTGGAACTCTGTTTGGAGTTATTGAACCGGTTCTATTGCTTTTGTTATCTGAGATTCTATCATGTTCCTGAATCCTTCTTTAGGTTTATTAATCATATCTCTCACTGTGAACAGTATCTCTGTTTTTATCTGAGATTATTTCTGATTTCCATTTTATTAGATCCTCTTTTGTTACCATCTCAGAGAGTCCTGGTGATTGAGCTTCAGTTTGCTCTATTTTCCTTTTCCCTGGATTCCCTTGCAGTGATGATGTTTGTATCTGGGTTTTTTTTTTTTTTTTTTTTTTTTTTTTAGGTTTTTGGAGACAGGGTCTCGCTTTGTGGTTCAGGCTGGCCCTGAGCTCAGCCTCCAACTCACATCACAATCCTCCTGCCTCTGCCTCCCGAGTGCTGGGATTACAGGCGTGAGCCACCACGCCCGGCACTGTGGTATGTGTTACTGGTTGCTGCTGGGTGTGGGTCTCCACACCCAGTATTGTTATGTGGTTACCGGGGAATCGAACCCGGGTCCTTGCGCTTGCGAGACAGGCGCCGGAACCACTGAGCTAAC
>PVIR01034923.1:0-16847 GCA_004026965.1 Petromus typicus | reverse complement strand
CGGGAACTCTGGTAGAAAGAGGCCAGAAGGTTACAGTTGCCATCAGCCTGCCGCTCCCTGATAAGTCCATGGACTGCAGACAGGGGGAGAGAGCTGGGGCCAAGGGTGTGAGCCTCTGAGCCCCAGGAGCCACTGAGGAGGACGCCCGCGCTGGGAGGGCAGTGCCAGGCTCTGGGCGAGGCCACAGACTCCGAGGACATGTCACCTGCCTGCACTGGGGGCATCGTGGGCACCTGCATGGGCACAACAGCAGGGCTGCAGCCACATGGCTTCTCCTTTGCAGGTGCATCGTGACCAGTGCCCGGCACTCAGGAGCAGGGAGCCACAGACCAGTGCAAGGGGCTAAAGGAAGGGAACAGAGCACCCAAGGGTGACCTCGTTGAGACCAGGCAGCCACGCAGCTGGTGTGGGGACTGGTCATCTTCAGGGTGGCATGGGTGGTGGGAGCTCAAAAATCTACATGAACGTGGGGCTGGGGGGAGGGATGAGTACCAGCCAGAGTTTGCTTGACAATTGCCGTATGAGGCACACGCGATTTTAATTTAGATCACATCAACACACACAGATTTCTAATATGTCTGTCGACACTTTAGCTAAGATTAAGAACATCTCCGCAGTTCATAGCAAAGACAACTGAACTACTGAGGATGGGAGACTAAATCTACACATGACTAACACCACCTGCCGCTGCAGACATGACAATACAAACAGTGGAAGCGGGAAATACTGGCTTGTTGTGGCTACACGTGGAGAAGTCAGCGTTGCTTATTGCTGGCTGTGATGAGCATAATCTGCCTTCTGTAGGTGGAGACAGAGAGACACTTCCTCCCTTTAATAGGGCAGGAGAAGCGCAGTGATTCCAGGGAAGGACTGCAGGCTTCGGGGTGAGGTGCTCAGTGAGCTGCCAGACTCGCCCATCTCCCGGGGGGACCTGGACTAACCTGACTTGGTCTTTGTCTTGGTTCAGGACCAACTCGCCCAAAGAAAGAGCTTCAGAACATCTCCATGCATAGGTTTTCCGCCTTCACAGGTTTGGGTTGAGCTAAACCACATATTGAGATTCTTGATCTGGTTAAGCTTTGCTCTCTTCACCAGAAAAGGAAGCTCATTACTGTACAAAGCAGACTTGGTGGTTATAAGATTGGAAGAGTCAACCAGCAGTGTCTGAAGGGCTTGGAGCAGTGCTGGCTCAGGGTCCTCTTACACCTTCCCTACCCCCTGCCCAAGGATGATGGCTGATCATTCAGTGACCACCCGACAGGGACGTGGGCACCTGCCCAAGGCCAGTTACTTTGCTAGACACCGGATACAAAGAGAAGGCGTTCTGCCTTGGTTTGCACAAAGTCTGCTGGAACTCTGTTTCTGAAAGTTCATGCCTTATTTGGTGCCTGGAGATTGAAGAATTTTCTGGCCACACTTTCCGGTGTCGAGAGTTGCGAGTGTTTTAATCAGGCAGTACTTTAATCCTGCCTCCGATACTTTGCGGAACCCGTTTTATTAGACCACGTCAGTAAGGATTTGACTATATTGCAAACCAAATCCTGTTTCAAATCCAAATCCCCTCTCACTCTCCTCCTGTCCTAATCTCATGAGGGAGCAGAGCTGTGTTTTTCTCTCCTGTTGTATTAGGACAGAGCCTGGGCAGGTTAATTTACCTAGAGAAAAGGTAGAGCGAGACGGGCACTGCTGTGCTGAGGATTGTGCTTCAGCGGATTCACAGACTCCAGGGAATGGAGACGAAGAAGGAAATGCAATTCAGGAGCTTGCAGACGTTTCTGGCAGTCAGAGTGCTGGACTCCTACCTGGACAAGAGCCACACACCCTTCTGGTGCTCTACCACTGGCTAAACTGGTTATAAGTAACCTGTTCCTTCAAACACCTTTCCGTTCCCTCCAAACCGCTTTATCACCAACTTTGACACCTGCAGCAGCTACCTGCCACCTTCCTGATCTCTGTGTTTGAAAACTGCTCCCCCCTCTGCGGCAGAGCTCTCGTGTCCCCAGGGGTTCTC
Organism: Petromus typicus; assembly: GCA_004026965.1. Classification (NCBI taxonomy): domain Eukaryota; kingdom Metazoa; phylum Chordata; class Mammalia; order Rodentia; family Petromuridae; genus Petromus; species Petromus typicus. The sequence continues at coordinate 14,836 of PVIR01034923.1, read as the reverse complement.
CCCTGAAGTTCCGCACCCCTGTTCTGTCATTGTGATGCAAAGCCAATGGGCAAAGTCAGGACTCTGTTTTCCAAGCTCACGTTTTAAAACTGGCCATTTCCGGTCCTGAGAGCCTGGCGGGGCTCCAGTCCCAGAGAGAGAGGGGGGAGGGGGGCCTTAAAGAGCAAAGCTGGGGAAGGAGCAGAGCCTGCTGTTTTTCTTGTTGCGGGTGTGGTGTTTTTAGTCTGAGAAATTCTGAGTCAAGTTATCTCTTTAAAAACTGCTGGTACTTAAACACTGACTGATTCATTCATTTGGCCCTTCATCCAGGAACATCAGAGAGGGGGACCTGCTGGAAATGGGGACAGGGTGGCCAGAGGCGTCTGGGTGGGCAGCAGAGAACACAGAGCCTGCAGTGGGGGGTCCCGAGCGCAGTGGGCCCGGGGCTTTATGCTGCGACCTGATGAATCTCGACTTTGAAAGCCCATGTTCGGGACGTATGAGGAAGGCGGGTCAGTATCACACAGCAGCTGAAACAAAGTGCTCGTGGCCTGATGGGAGAGGCTTGTGGTCTGCCATTTCCAGTGGCCGGAAGTATGAAAGCGCAGTTATTTCCCTCCGAATTGGGGTGGGAGCAGAGCTTGTCTCCTCTTGTTGTCCAGGGCTGCCGCCCAGGCATGGTGTTTCTTGGCTCCCTCTGTCCCTCCTGTCTCTGCCCCATGGCCTCTGCGTGTCTGTTTACCTCTGCTTTCTCTTCTCGTGAATACGAGGAGATCGGTATCTGCGTGTCTGTTTACCTCTGCTTTCTCTTCTCGTGAATACGGTATCCAGTATGACTTCTGACGAACTCGATTTCACATCTGCATAGACTTTGTTTCCAAGGGATCACCGTCCCAGGCGCTGTAGGTTAGAACTTTAACACGTGTTTTAGAGACACAGTTCAGCTTGCACCAGAAGGACGTGGGGGGACAGGGCTGGGGGCAGTTAGGAGGATACTCGTGTGTCTTGAAGGGGAAGATGTTGGCGCCTTGCAGCGGTGGACAGCAGAAGCCGGCAGGTGCGAGGACGCTGGGGAGGAGTGAGAGCCGGACTGTGGGCATGAGTGAGCAGGGGTGTGCGGGTCAGGCCTCTGGCCGAGGTAGGGAGCCCTGAGGGAGGGGCAGGTTGTTAGGAAATAACCCCTCACTTGCGGATGTGTTGAATTTGAGTTACCTGAGAGATCCAAAACTGGAAATAGATGTTGTATAGAAACTTGTATAGGAAAATATACATAAAAAATAAAAACTGCAGTGTTTATGGTGCACTGTGATGTTTCCATACAAGTATACACTGTGTGATGTTCAAAGAGTAAACATGTCCATCTCCTCGAATATTTATCGTTTCTTATGTTGAAAATGTTCAAAATTCTCTCTTCTGGCTTTTAAAGATTATCCTAAGCACTCTGTGAGTCACACAGGATATGTCAGAAAAGGAGGATGATTGTGCCTCTGTGGCTATCTGTGTGGACGGGTGAGGCATGTGTGCATGTGTTGCTGTGTATGTACGGCACGTGTGTATATAGATGTGTGTACATGTGTCTGTGTATGTGCACACACTATACCCCTGGCTGGGCCCTTTAGTTAGAACTACAACATTAACTTTTAAAAAACCCACTCATTTGCTGGATAAACTGGTTTGAGATTTTTTGGAACTCAAAGACTTTTTAAAAAACATCTTTGCTTTAGGTATATAAATAGAAATACAGTCTGAAGCAGGAAATAAACAATAGCGTTATTAACCTTAGTACAACGATCCAGTTATCACCCACTCTCATGGGAAATCCACCTGGAGAAACTAACACACACAGGATATTTATTTTCTAAGTGACCACTTTACACAACAAAGCCTGTTGTTTTCTGCAGTTGTCAGGAGCCTGGCGAGCAATGGAGGCTACCTTCTCTGTGCCCTGTGGGAGAGTGTGGGAAAATGTGCATCCTCCGTGCCATGACACAGATTAAAACTAGGCAATCTATGCATACTTTTGGATGCAGTGATGATAACAATCAATGAAATGAATGTTAATATAAGTAAAAGTTTTGGAAGGATGATCACACTTTTCCTTTGGTGACACGAGTGATGCTTCTGCAAATCTTTTGAACGGCTGGCTTTAGGAAGAGCAGCCCGGCTCTCCTCTGTGGGTTGTGAGTGTCGTTTCGCTGACATTTATGAAGACACCCTGGCCTCACCCAGACATGTGCTTGGGCAGGGGAAATATTTCCCACTGAGCAGACCCTAGGGCCCTTCTCTGATATGACACCAGAGCTTGACATATGGTGGTTCCTTCACACTTACTGCAAATGTGGAATCTGAACACATTTTTATGAAATTTCCTTACTGCCTTATATTAAAACCCAGATTCTCTTCTGTGCCTCGGTGACCGTGGGACGTGATGTGCGGTCGTGAGGGCATGCTGGCTCATGGAGTTCCACGGGCTCTGTTTTGCCCAAGGTTTGCTCCGTGCTGCGCGTTGGGAGTGTGATGGAGGTGAAGGGTGGCAGAGAACCTTTCAGAGCGGGCCTAGCAGGAGTTCCTTGGGAGAGAATAAGGAAGTTTAGTGGAAACTTTGGAGAGACTGTTCTGAAAGCCTGAGTTTGGCCCCACCCAACTCGTGCTTCCTGTTGGGTGGTCAAGCTGGTTCTTCCTAGGAGGTCCTGTCACTGATCACCCGCTGTGGTGCAGTGTAGTTCAATGTGTCCTCACCAGAGCTCGGCCAATGCCAGCACCGTGGCTCTGACCTCCCAAACTCCATCATTCTGCATCAGTAGCCTCAGGTGTTCATTACAACAGTGTCAAACAGATGAAATGCTGACATATTTCTGTCTACCAAATGAAAACGTCACATCCATTAATATCTCCACCGAATCCATCAGAACAGTCTTTAATTATTGGGAAGCTGTCAGGCTGATGGTGGCAGATACGTTGTCTACAATTCTGATTTTTGCTTGAAAGCTTAAACTTCATCATCAGGAACAGATGCTGTTTCCCGTTGTTTCTCTTGAGCTGCAGGCTCGCTCCGTTCGGCGCCAGACTAGTGTGTCAGATATCCTCTTCCGGGCCATCACAATCTAGCAGGAAGTCTTTCAAGTAAAATGACGTTCCCTAAAAAGAGTGGTTTGTTCTGTTCAACTGGCAACCGGGACAATCACGCAGCACTATCCCCGCAAATCAGCATTCTCCTAGGGTGTGCAACAGAGGCGTTCGGTGCCGCTTCTCATCTGATCACAACCTCATCACTTCTCAAGGGATTGTATCAATTAAGTAAACTTACCCATTGTTCCATCCTCAGCTGATTTCCTTTTCCATTCTTTTCTGCTTCTTTTTTCTATAAATGTACAGTGGTGAAAGATATAATGGTCACTGGGTGAGTTTGGTACCTCTGCTTTCTTTAGTGCTGGGCACCAGGAGTTTTACCAACACTATTTTATTTAAGTATTTTTAAATGTGCCCCAAGTCCTCATGCCTTCGTAAGCGGAGCTTTGGGGAAGTGACTGAGCCATGCGTGTGCCTAGATTAGTCCACTGACTGGTTCAGCGTGAGCGATGGGACCACTGGAGAGGGAAGATGCTACTTGGGTGAAGGTGGCACCCAACAGTAGCCTCAGAGCCCAGATGGAGTAAGAAGCGAAAGAAGAAAGGGGCAGTGCGGCCTCTTGCCTGCTGTGCCATGGACTATTTCTTCTTTGCAATGCCTCTCTGCCATGCTGCCCAGCCTTGGAACCAGCTGACTGTGGCTGGAATCTCTACAAACTGTGAACTAAAATGAATCTCTCCTCCTTTCACATGTGAGTGTCTAGTATTTTGTTCAAGCAATGAGAAAGTGACTAAGACACAATCAGTGCGAGTATGGCACAAGGAAATGAGGAAAATAATAGCTCAGGATTATTATACATGAAGTTTGTCCCATAGACTCTGATAGGATTGTGGCGAACCTCAGGTTTATCACACTTTGCAAATTGACATTCTGCAGGGATTTTCCCTGTACATGGATGTTCATTACCACAGTATTTGGCAGTGATGAAAAACTAGAACTGCCCTCAATAAGTATCATTGGAAAAATTAATAAAAGTATTGCTGCTTATTTATATTTTGTAGTGAAGTACTATACAACAGTGACAATTAAACTAGAATTATAGGTGTTAACATATGCAAACTAAAAAAATGTTAGGTTAAGAAAATGTTATGAACTGATGTTTTTCATGAACCACTATTTAAGAACCCAAATAGTAAAAGTTTGCTGTTTTGGTACTTGACACTTCAGTATTGTGTTCAGCTTTAAATGTCCTTGACTCTTGCAGTCACACGTCAGAAATTTTCGGTTAGTTTTCCCACAGGCAGAAGAGAGGAAGTCACAAAGTGAGCTTGGCTCAGAACTCCCCACCAGTTGTTCTGAATTCTAGCTTTGTGAGCATCAGGCAGGTCTGTTGGATTCTGCTGAGTCTACTCCTTCCTAATTAAAGCCATTTTTATTTTTCAGTCACTATCATTAACAGCTTCCAATGAGAAAAAGATAATCTAACAAATAAGTAGAGGTGGGGTCTAGAAGCCAGCTCTTGAATAGACAACGCCAGTATCTACGCTCTACCTGGGAGCCTGCCTTACAGTTTTGAGTTCTCAGCGCTCTCTCAATGTTCAGTTTGCAGAAAATAAAACACAAACTTGAGGTGGCCCATTAGAGTTTCTGGGTGTACCCAGAGAGCTATAGATGCTGCTTTTATGTCTAATTGGAACATGAGCAACTGGTGAACATCACGGATCAACCACAGCCCTGGCCCAGGGGCTGAGACACACCACTTCATTCTTCGTGAGGCCGTGACACACTGCACTCGGTGTCTTCCAACCAGCACTGCTGTGAGTCCTGCCGTACCCTCAGGCCGCTGTGATTATTTGCTCAGTATTGTTCTTTTGGTCCGTTCACTTCATAATTAAATCATCTTTTATTTTTTAAAAGTTTATTATTTTTTATTTTTTGTTTAATTTTTTAAAACAGGGTTACACTTTGCAGTTCAGGCTAGTCCTGATCTCATTATGTAGCCCAGGTAAGCCTCGAACTCACAGCAGTCCTCCTGCCTCTGCTTCCCAAGTGCTGGAGTTACAGACCAGTCATAATTCTACTCATGTTTACTCACCTGACAGACACCTGAGCCTAGAGCCTGAGTGTGAGTCAGTCCCTATTTCCCCCCCACTCCCCTCCCCACTCTATCTCTCTGTCCTGTCTGTAAAAATGGAGGTTAGGAAACAAAGAGGCATTAAAAGCCAGTCATCTCTGAATAGAGACTTTCCTGTCAATGATGAATTATTTCAGGAAAACTGAGAGCAAAAGGAAAGGGAGTAACTTGTTCAGAAGCTCTCTGCAGGCCCCTCCCAGGCCAGCTGGGGTACCATATGCCGCGACCTTTAATGCTGCCTGCACAGCTCCCAAGGTTACCTCACTACACTTCTGAGTCACTGACTGACGCCTGTCTCCCAGCTTAGAAATGACTGTGGTAGTGAGACACAGACACTTCTAGCTCCCCAGCTCAGCAGGCTGGAGGTTGTGCCGACCTTCTACTGGTGCTTAAAGATGAGATGGGGAAAGGCGAACCAGCGCGTTTCAACTCTCCCTAGATGTTACCTGCTTGATCACCTTTTCTCTTCCCCTCAAGGAATAATCAAAGCTAACAAACCAGTTCATATGTTCCAGATATTTCTCTGCAGATTCAGGAATGTGAGTCTATACTGAAGGATCAAGATCGCGCGATGTATGTGGTTCTGTTTGCTTTTGTTATTGTTTTGTTAGTGATATGTCCTGGCATCGTACATACAACTGCGAGTGTTACAGAGGGTCCCACCTGTAGAGGGTGGGAGTACTGTTATTTTACTTGCCTCCTATTGATAGATATTCATGCTATTTCTAATTTCTCACTGCTGTAGCCCAAATTGAAACCAACATCTTTATTTCCACATCTTTGTATAACTGTTCATAGAAAAATGTATGTTTACTGCCCCATTGATCGAGAAACAATCATCAGTCAATCAAGAATCATCTTTTATGATATGTAAAATTTAATGTGTTCTAATCTCAAGTTTATTGAAAAGCTCTGAAGAAATATTGTATTTGGTAAACATTATTTAAACTATGTGTTAGGTTCTAGGTGCCTGAAATATACTGTGACAAGCTTTAGAAATATTCATGAGACACAGGAAACCTAGAATGTTGCACTCTGAGTTTTTAATAATTTCTGCAATCTACTTGAGCTGGTGTAGATCATTCTTTTTTTTGAGACAGGGTATTGCTTGTAGTTCAAGCTGGTCCCAAACTCACTATGCAGCCTAAGCTAACCTTTAACTCAAGGCAATTTTCTTGCCTCTGCTTCCCAAGTTCTGGGACTACAGGCATGGGTCACCATGCCCGGCATTGTGCCCAGTATGTGGTTAATGAGGATCAAACTTGGGACCTTGCACTTGCCAGGCAGATGCTGGAACCACTGAGCTAAATCCCTGGCTCTATATTTCCGTTCTAATGATCAGTTCCATAAGCAGTTATCTGAAGGCATCTGGAAAACAGAGCCAGAGATGTCTACAAAATGGGCTAATTTATTTTCTGAAGAAGGACGTTGGAAACGTGGAGACAAGACATGATATAGGCAGGGCCTGTCCAATTACCAGAGGATTAAAAACTCAGGTACCTGCAGACAGTGTCTTATTGTGAGTCCAGGCATCCTATGCGACTTTACTGCTCTGATAACATGCTCTCCTCGGAAGTTGAAACCCAGGTTCTAAAACTAGGAAGGAAAATCAGACTGAGAAGCATCCCGGGATGCACGGAAGCGCGTCACGCTGCCTGCTGAATGGTAGGTTTCTAGGTCATCAGCGCTTGTGCGGCCTCTGTGGTTTGGAGCTGTGGGAACTGGGCTTGGTTCTGAGGCCTGAGTGGATGGACATTAACTCCTTTCAGGGGAAGATGCTGCTTAACATCCAAGAAAAATAATTTATAAGGCTTTTCTCCAGTGACCTTGAAGTATTTATATACATGAAGAAATATATAACCGAAGTCACTGATAGGCTCTGAATCTTTAATGTTTTAACAGACAAAGTTTCTCCCAGAACACCAAAGGTGCACAAAGATGCCTCCTTAAGTCTTCTCTAGGCACGTAAGCTCTTCCCCTCTCTGTGGACTGCAGTGTTGTTAAAAAGAAGAAAATATATTCTAGTTCTAAAGGGACCAAGACAGTGCTTCTCAATCTTTGATGAGCAAACTGGCTGTGTGGAGAACTTGGCCGAGGTCTGTAGCAGTCGGAACTGGCCAGGCCTGAAGTTCTTCACTTAGAACAAGCCACCGAGTGATGCGGGGTTGCCATCGGGGCTTCTCCACGCTGAGTGGCGCAGTCCCGCTCTAGGAGCAAGGCCTGGGCTGTGCACCAGTGGAACCGGAAACCTGAGGTTCACTGTGGTTGTTGCTGCCGGTTTGCGTTGACATTTTTCTTGGTGTGTTTGGAGCTGGCATTCAGGAGGCCTCCCGTGGGCCTCTGTGCCTATGAGCTGGTAAACCCTGAAGCCGAGGGAACTTGAAGGGGAGGCGGACAAGCTGGGTACACAACCAGACCATTCTCACAAAGAGGGAGCGAGGCGCATCCTCTGGGGGCTGTTACATCAAGATTTCAAGGCCCTGTGCTGGGATCTTCCAGCCCAGGCCAGATCCGTGTTCTGTTCCCCTAAGACACTGATCACAGTTGTCCTTTACCTGGATTTATCTTCTCATGTGACACCCGATTGCCTTGTGCAGACTTCCATAAAGAAAGACACAGGTGGAGATCCTGATGTTGGCTCCAGCCTCACCCCCTGCCTGGCCTGTGCCTTTGCCTGAGTTACGCTGTCCTCAGTGCGCTCCTCACGTGACAGGCATGCATCTCTGCCCTTTCCCCGTGGACAGTTACTTTAGGCTCTGAGAGGCAAAAGCCCTGCCTTGCCCAGGGTCATTTTGCCAGGATCAGAGAGAGGGCTCCTCATGCGCTGGGCTCCGGCCAGTTATGTTGGCTGAGTGTGTGAGTGAATGAGTGAGAGGTGAGGGTGTCTCTGCCTTTCAGGATGTTATGAGTTGAACTGTAACTGCCAAAATGACGCATTCAAGTCCTGACCCACGGTACTGGGAACGTACCCTACCAAGAGGTGACGTCTTTGCAGATGAGGTCATCCTGGATCAGGGTTCCCAGTGCCCTTATAAGGAGAAGGAAATCTGGCCTAGTGAGGTAGGAAAACTGAAATTTCAAATGTAGCCTGATATTTGCAACTTATCTCAAAGGGCTGGGATAGAATTCAGGGCAAGCGCCTTGCATTCAATTCCCAGTATTGAAAAGAAACAAAACAAAATGGGAAACTGAAGGAAATTTAGACCTTCAGCTAGATAGACACAGAGGAGAGTGCCATGTGGAGGCGGAGGCAGAGAGAAGAATGATACAGCTACGAGCCCAAGTGAGGCAGTGTTTGCTTTGGCACCCGCATCCAGAAGAGAGGCCTAGAACAGATCCTAGAACCAGTCGACCTTCTGATGCCTGGATTTCCTTCCCAGCTTCCAGGACTGTTATAAGCTCCCGATACAAGCACAGGGCAGTCGACCAGAGTCACACACTGCGAGGAGCACGGGAGACGTGTGAGGAGGAGGATTACCATGAAGAGTGGCATAAGCAAAGTGTCACACCAGCTCTCACAAGCGGGGTATCCCGGCTTAACCATCTGCGTTTCTAGACAGGCTTATTATTGGTTTTGGCAGACCATGAAGACAAGAAGATATTAAAAATCAAGTCAGCCCAAAGGGGCTGCAAAAAAAGACAAGCTAACAGTACACTGTGCACTGTAGAATCCTGGAGGGATCTCCTGAACCAGCCAAAGTGAGAAAAACTTGGATTTGGGAGGCAGTAGCAGAAGGCTAACTTCTTGTTAATTCTATAACACTGTAAGAAAACAGTCATATCACTTAGGGATTGTTATAAGATTTAAGGTGGAAAGGAAAAGTGTCTGTTCTTTTTCTTGTAGGAATCTTACCTATGTATTAAAGATGCTCACTTTCTTAGGATACAAATACATCCCACAAATCCATTTTCTATCCTTCCAAATAATTATTTATTGATCTTCATTCCCACACTGTCATCTTTGCTTACATCTCTCTGATGCATATAAGTGATTTTGTACTGTGCATTTGGCATTTAAGATGTTTCCGTATGTTCATTTGTGTGTGAGACTATAGATCTTGTGCATGTAATTTCAAATGGCCAGATGGTGATCCATCAAGTTAATGCACCACGGTTTGTTTATCCAAGGGTATAAATCTCAAGGCTGTAACAAAAGGCTGAAAAGCCTTTCCAAGCGCAGAAAATATCCATGATATTTCCTTTCTCCATTGTGACTGTGAGTCTCCTGGAAATTCTTAGCGTCTTGCCAGAGAATAAACAACACTCATGCTTCTCAAGCATCTTACAGGACTAATGATCTCAGTTGTAGCTTTTAGGATAATAAATGGAATATAAAATAATAAACATAAGACAAACATGTGGTTCTTGTTTTAAGTGGGAGGATTACAGTCGGCCCAGTTTCAGAGCCAGAAGTCGGGGTGATTAAGGGTGCGAAGAGCTGCCAGCACGGCCATGAATTATGGAGGAGAACGGAGCGATGGTGTGGGAGAGAGCCAATTTGCTTGCAAAGAATTTAAAAATGTATGTGAGAGTCCCTGAAGCGGTCCGGCTCGCTAGCAGAAGCCCTGCAGCAGTCTTCAGCCTCCCCACCCGCGAGGCGAGCTGGAGGAGGAGACGGGGCCACCCTGGGGAGCCACCCGCCGGGGCTGTGGAGGAGGAAGAGGCGATGTGTGTCCTGTGCCTCCACCCACCGCCGAGTGGCCGTGTGGGTTCTTTTTCGCAGAGCAGTGACAAAGCCTCTCTTTTCCTAGGGCTTCCGCTAGGATGCAGAGTCAATCCACAGAAAGGGCCTGTTAGCTGCGGAGGTTTCCAGTAGTAAATCCGGGTTTCTCTGGGCGGAGGACCCGAGAATCACTGATCCTCCAGGGGAGCAGCCGGGTGCTGAGAGCTCCGCGCGGTCATGCGCTGCTTTCCGGCTCCCGGCTGCAGAGCGGATCCTGGGAACTCACTGCAGGCCCTCTGGCCTTTGGGAGATTAAGTCAGGTTACCCTGAAATGATACAGTAGAAAGGATAAGTCACATTCGACTTACTTTAAGAAATTATGCATAGAACGTATATTAAAATTTTAATTGTATCCTAATTTATATATAAAATTATATACACCATCTTTTAACTTTACAAGTAAGATCATTTTTCAGTTAGTGCTACTTATTTATTTATTTATTTATTTTTTACAGCAGTTTCAGATTTACAGAAAAATAAAATGGGGAATGCAGAGTTTTCATTCCTCTGCCCCAAATTCCATTATTAGAAACTTCTCGCGAGAGTGTAGTATGCCAGTCACTGTAACTGACAGGCCAGTGTTCTCCACTAGGTAGAGCCCCACGGTTACACCGGGGCTTACGCTCGGTCTGACGCATTCTGTTGGCTTAGGTAAGTGCATGATGGCAGCCATCCACTGGCACAGTGTCCTCCTGGACAGTTTTATTACTCTAAAAGTCCTCTGGGTTCCTCACACCCCTCCTCCCTCAACCTCTGGCAACAACTGATTATTTTTTATTTTCTTTGCAATTTTACCTTTTCTAGGATGTCATGAAGTTGCAATTGTGCAAAGACTTACCAAGTGGCTATGCCCTTTTGCATTTCTGCCAGTAATGAATGAGAGTTTCTGATACTCTATAGATGTGAAAAAAAAAAAAAAAAGCTGCTTACAAAATTTCAAACACAATTGAGGTCTGTGAAAGTCACTAAAAGTCTCATCCCACCCATACTCTCTGATCTCATTCCACAAGGGGAAGATGAGAAATCTAGAGAAATCACAACATTCATTCTTCCCTGCTAAATTTGTATTTATAGTTTCTTGGACAGTATAATGACCTCAGAACTCTTAAATACATTACTTCTGTGTGTACTATATTACTATATTTTACTTCCTTAAATTCATTTTTTACATTTACATATAGTAATACACTTCTATGGGTTTTGACAAATGCACATTTAACTATCATCACAATCCAATACAAAATTGTTCCCTGTTTTTTTTTTATACTGCCTCCTCCTCATCAGATCGTTTCTGAATTGCTAAACTCTTCATTCCCACATTTTCACCTTTTTGGAAAACTGCAGAGATGGAATCACACAGACATTACTTTGTAAATCTGGGTTTTTTTCACTTAGTATAAAGTATCTGATGCCAAGCCACGCTGTTGTGCACATCCAGTGTTTGTGCATTTTATTTCTGAGTGGTGTTCTATTTTCTGGATATAATACTGCTTATTTGACTCATTGAATGATGGACATTTGGGTTATTAATTTTTGATGACCACAGGTACCATCACTATGCACATAGGAATTTTTGTGTGAACATTAGTTTTTATTACACTTGATTAATTACCTAAAATGGTTTTGTTGGATCATATGATAAGCGTATGTTTAACTTTGCAAAAATGCCTAAAGTATGTTTTGGAGAGAGTGAGCTATTTTGCATTCTTACCAGAAGTGCGTGAGAGTTCTAATTGCTCTGAGTAGAGCCAGGTGTCTACATTTTCACATTGAAACTGATGTGGAACGAGATACCTTTGCAGTCTTAATTTGGATTACCCATAATGATAAATGATTACTTATTACTTCTGTATATCTTCTTGGGAGAAATATCTGTTCAAATCCTTTGTTCTTTTTCAGGTTATACACAGTTTTTCTTATTATTAAGTTTTGAATTCAGATCCTTTGTCTATGCTTGATATACAGGTATTTTTCTCTCACTCTGTTGCTTTGTCATATTATTCTTTTAGTAGTGTTTCTCACAGAGCCAGTTTTCAGTTTTGACAAAGACCATTTTAATCAATAGTTTCTCTCCTGGACTATGTTTCTGGTTTCCTATCTAACACATGGTCATGAAGATTTTCTTTATATATATTTTTTTTTCTAGTTTCACACTTTGATACTTATATTTCAGCCTCTGATCCATTTTGAATTAAGTTTTGTCCATGATGTAAGATGTAGATTGGGGTTTATTTTTAGAAAATAGACATTGAATTTTCCAGCACAACCAGTTGAAAGGCTAGCTTTTGTCCTCTGAACTGCCTTGGTATTTGTCTTAAAATTAACTAACTGTCTGTGGGCTTCTATCCGCCTATATTCTCTACTCTGCCCCAGGCAAACTTGTATCTTTTCACGGATGCTACCCTCTCTGGATTACTGTATCTTTATAGTCCATTTTGAATCATGTGGTATGAGATTTATAGCTTTGTTTTTCTTCTTTGAAAATTATTTTGGCCATTCCAATCTCTTTACCTTCACCTTCAATTATGAAGTCAACTGGTTGAGATCTCTGACTGTATTGTTAGTCTTTTGTTTGAGCTTGGACTAAATTTATAGGTCACTGTGGAAAGAGTTGTCATCCTGGGATTACTGAGTCTCATCAAATCAATATATCTTGTCATTCAATTTGAATTTCTGTAATTAATATTTAGTCATTTTTAGTAAACAAACCCTGCACATATTTTAGATTTGTAAATAGTGCTATTTTTAAAACTTTGATTTCCAGTTAATCAAAGCTGGTGTATATATCTTGTGACATAACTAACCTTGATTTTCAAATATTAGATCAGCCTTATATTCTCAGGATAAAACTCATTTTTTTCAGAATGTGCTATCCTTTTAATACAGTGCTTTTTTTTCAATGTTATCTGTTAATATTTTGCTGAGGATTTTGCATCTAGATTATGAAGGATGCTGTTCTATTGTTTTCTTCTCATTTTAAAATTATGTCTTTGTATTTGGGTAATATTAGTCTCATACAATAAGTGGGGAAAGTTTTCTCCACTACTGTACTTCCTGGCAGAAACTGTTATAATGGCATCACTTCTTTTCCCAGAGAGTACTAAAATTTATCACGGAAGCTGTCTGGCCCTGTAGTTTTTTGTTTTTGTTTATTTTAGTAGATTCTGAACTACAAGTTCCATTTCTAAACAGATACAGAACTGTCCAGTTTATATCTTCTTGACAGAGGTTTGGTAGCTTTCTTTTCCCAAGAATTTGGTCTGTTTTACCTAAGTTGTTGAAAACTTCAACATAAACTTGCTTACATTATTTCTTTATTATGCAAGATCTGTGGTGGTATTTCATTCCTGGTATTGATTTTCCTGCCCTTTTTCTCTCCCTCCCTCTTCTCTCCATCTTATTTATCTTTCTAAAGATTTGTCCATCTTATCGATTATTTCGAAGAACCAGCTCCTATTTTCTTGATGTCATTGCTTTGCTGTTTTTAATTGTGTCAATACACAAATGTGTGTTTATTATTTCCTTCTTTATGCTTAATTTTCTTTCTTAAAATAATTATTAAGGCAGAAACTTAAATTAGAGATTTGGTACTCAGGGAAGGATGGACTTTTCACAGGTGTGCTTGAGAAGGGTCAGTATCTCCTACTCACATATGGCAGTAAGGACAGGGACCCTTCAGGAACAGAGCACACGTCAGTGACGGTGCAGGATTCTGTAAACACCCTCTTCGCCCAAACCTTAAATACTTGTTAACTACATGTCTTAACCATGTCCACCGAAGTCTTCATTTCTCATGACAGTATTGATAAGCTGTAGAAACCAGTCCTCACAAGCACCCTCCTAACCAGATGGAGAAACTGATTTAAACCTAATAAGAACTGGGGATGATTTTCTTCAGACTTGTTCTACTCATGTTTATTTAGCATCTGAGTTGCACTGAGGCAATGCTCAGTCCAGGGCATGACAGCACCTGAGAGTGATGCAAATCCTGCCCGTAGGTGGGCCGGGGATATAGCTCAGTGGTTCCAGCGCCTGTCTTGCAAGCAGAAGGGCCTGGGTTTGATCCCCCAGTAACCACATACAATACTGGCTGTGGAGACTCACCCCAGCAGCAATCAGTACCACATACCACAGTGCCGGGCATGGTGGCTCACACCTGTAATCCCAGCACTCGGGAGGCAAAGGCAGGAGGATTGCTGTGATGTGAGTTGGAGGCTGAGCTCAGGGCCATCTTAACTACAAAGCGAGATCCTGTCTCAAAAAAACCTAAAAAAAAAAAAAAATCCTGCCCGTAGGAACTTCTGGTCTAGTGGAGGAGGTAGTTGTGATGGTTAAGCTGTATTGTCAAGTTGATTGGATTGGGAGCTGCCTAGGGGATTAGCAAAGCATGCTTCTAGGGTGTCTGGTGGATCCTAGACGTTGGCTGTTGGGGCCATATCTGATTCCTCACTCAGCCTCTCTGGCACTGCGCCCCGCCTGAGTTTCCTAGCTGCTAAGCTTGAGCTAAATATCTCTGCTGTGCCGCTTCCTTCCGCCATGACGCTCCTGCCTGGGAGACAGCCAGCCATGGGCTGGACCCCCTGCAACCATGCAAAACACATCATTATAACAGTTACTGGATGAGTAAGGGAGAGCTTCAAGTCTGGCCAGGACAAGTGAACCGTGTGCCTGTCTCCTGAGCCTAAAGGTTGAGACTCCGTCTCCCTACAGATTCGGAGACCCTTAGGGGCTCGAGCACACTCGCTCCCACACGTTGAACCTTGTCAGCGGCCATCTTGGTAGCCCCACCCCTCTTGTCTCTCACCCATGGCCTCACCTTCCCCCATAGCTAATGCCATATAGACCACCCACTCAAAGTTCTCTTATTGGGCAAAACCCTAGGTCAATCCTATCGACCCTCCTTTCCTCCTAGCCTTCACCCCGCCCTGTGA
>PVIR01034922.1:0-16783 GCA_004026965.1 Petromus typicus | reverse complement strand
ACTGAAAGACAGTGGAAACCGTGGAAGGTGGTGTCCAGTTGGAGGCAGTGGGTACCGGAGCCTCTCTTTCTCTCTTCATTCCCTGTCCTGTGCTCCTCCTCAATCAACAGTTCTCTTCCTCTTCCTTAGCACTCTTTTTTTTGAGACAGGGTCTCGCTTTGTGGTTCAGGCTGGCCCTGAGCTCAGCCTCCAACTCATCACAGCAATCCTCCTGCCTCTGCCTCCCGAGTGCTGGGATTACAGGCCTGAGCCACCACGCCCAGCACTGTGGTATGTGGCACTGGTTGCTGCTGGGCGTGAGTCTCCATGCCCAGGATGGTATGTGGTGGCCAGGGATCGAACCCAGGTCCTTGCGCTTGCAAGACAGGCACCAGAACCACTGAGCTAAATCCCCAGCCCTTCCTTAGCACTCTTCACCATCCTGTTTTATATGGTTATTTTTTTCCTTGCTTTTCTCTGCCCCCCCCACCCTTCTGTTTCGGTTTTATTGAGGTAAAAAAGATACATTAAAAATTGCAGACAATGTTGAGATTGTAACAAAAAAGTAAGGAAACAAATTTTATATATATGGGGGGGGTGGTAGGGTGGGTGGGTCTATGGGAAAAAATGAGAATTAAGTTGTGTCTTATACTGGTACAAATCCCCATTATGGAGTGCAATCATGATGTGTATATTTAATGTACCAATAAAGATAATTAAAAAAAAAATTGCATATATTTAAAGTATGCCTTAATGTATCTGAAGATATAAACAAACCCATGATATCACCATTTCTATCAAGGCACTAAACGTAACCTCCAAAAACTCCTTTGTGCTCTTTCATGGGTGTTGGAGCTTTTTTTTGTTGCTAGTCTGGGTGTTGTTGTTTAGTTCTATTTTATAAGCACACTATGCTAGTCCGCTTTAACACTAAAGATAAAAGGTTTACTTAGCTCACAGTTAGGGGAAATTCAAAGCCCAAACAACGTAGTACAAGCTTGGTGAGGGTCATGCTTGACTTCAGCACCTCATGGCATGAATGGGAACAAGTTCGAGAGAAACATTCACATCTCCAATCGGAGCAGAGAAAGGAGGAGGCAGAGACTGAGGTCCCACAATCCTCTGGGAGCGCAGACTTCCGGTGACCTAAGAGCCTCGCACTGAGCCCTACCCCACTACAGGTCCACAGCACCACCAGAATACTGCCACTTGGTGTCTAAGCATTTACATATGGACTATGGGGAGACATAAAGTTACACTCAAAATATAACAAACACTTAATATAGATGTACCCTCTTAACACATTTTAAAGTGCACAAGCCCTTATTAACTACAGATTCTGTCATGTACAGCAGATTTCTAGAGATCATTCATCTTGCATAATAGAAACTTCACACTCATTGAAGAACAATTCCTCACTCTTATCCTCCCAGAGCCCCAGCCTCTGGTAATCACCCTTCTATAATTCTGGATTCTGTGAGTTTGGCTATTTAATTACCTCATGTAAGTGGAAGCCTGCGATCCCTGTCCCTATATGCAACCTCATTTCATATAGCATAAGTTTTTCTAGGTACATCTATGCTATTAAAAATGGTAAGATATCTTTTTTAGGGCTAAAAATTACTCATATCAAATCACATCCTTCATTCATCTGTCAAAGACATTTTTCTTGCTTCTCTTTATAATTTTACCAGGTTCACATTCATTCTTCAATACTATTGCTTAGTTTACCTTTTCTTAAGCTTTCATGCATGGAATCACATCATACATCTTCTGTATGTTACTTTCCTGTCTCTATTACATAGGTAAGATTACATACATGTTCTTGAATAAAGCGGTGGTTTATTTTTTTTCACTCCATTCTAAGAATATACTACAATGCACTTGTCCATCTCCTTGCTGATGGACACGTGGGTCCTTCGGGGACCACTGTGACAGCTTCGTGAGGGACATTCCTATACTCATACACATCTGCCTGGGACACACACACAGGAGCAGACTTGCTGCGCTGTGGGATATGTGTTGCTGCAACTCTAACACTGGCTTCTACAACTTCCAACCCCTCCGGCATCTAGGAGGGACTGCTTTGCTCTCGATCTCTGCCAACACTTGATATTTATGAGGTTAGTCTTTTTAAAAATCTGAATTAGATCATATCTCTCTGCTGCTTCAATCCATTTGACTTGGAATGAAATTCGAATTCTTCATGCTGGGCCCCTGGGCGCCCAGCTCCCCTCTGTTCCCATCTGTCTGTCCCCACTGGAGAGGACATTCAGCACCTGTGCTGCACTCGACACACATCGGCCTTGATTCTTCCCCTGAAGCCCAAGTCGGCATCTGACAGGAACAGAAATAGATGAAGCTGGATCAGGGTCCAGGCCACGCTCCGGGTTGCTCCACAGACTCGCAGGAATGTCCAGCAGGCACCACACTCTTGGGACACCACCCTCTGTCACTCAGAGGCTCAGGTGTCGGAGCTCCTTGGAAGAAGCCACAGCTTGATCCAGGCTTTATGAATTCCTAGGTCTTGTGCAATTTTCTTAGCTCAGGCCCCTGAACCCAAATCAACCACATCATCAGTAGCAAAGTCCAGCTCCAACTCCAAAGCTGCAGGAAAATCTGCTTACTGAGCAGAAGAAAAGAGCAACAGAGGCTCCTGGAACAGAAAGATGGGGCCCAAGTGAGAAAGGAAAAATAGACAAAAGCGCCAGCAAGGACACTCAGAAAGCTGAATCAAAACCGAGCAAATTCTACCAAGCAGGCTTTGAGAATATGTCAGTTTCATTTGCCAAAATCCCACATTCCTGGCAAACAGCACCAACCGTCTGGAGAGTCCACATTTCCTGGAGAGATAGAGCAAGACATGAGACAATTTTCAACCCAGACTGAAGTGGCAAATATTAAATTAAGTTGACACACAGATTTCATGTGGCTGATAACTTGACTTCACAATAAACGGTGTGATCAAAAAATACAGTTAGCGCTTACATTTTTTTAATTTATTACAATTAAAGTCTCACTGACATCAATCCCCAACACACTTCCCTTCACTTCTAAACACCTATCCCATCATTCTTGCAGTTTTCTGAAGTAGCTCTGGAAGCCTTCTTTCATGATGTCTTTAGTTGTGCTGTCATGGCTGCCTCAGTTTCCTAAAATGACTCATAACACTTACCTTTCACAGTCATGTTGGCTCTGGAGAGAGAGTCAGAAGTCTCATGGAGCCAGATCTGGTGGATAAAGTGGACGAGGACACAGAGTCATGTTCTTATGAGCTACCTTTCCAATGGGCGGCACTCGACAGCAGCTTTCACTGTATTTTTGATCACACCTCGTAAAGACACCCACGGAAGAGGACTTCAGAACTACCAAGAATAACAGAATCAGTGTTCTTGAAGGGAGGGAGGATTTGGGGGGATTCAGAGCTATATGTCTTTCCAGTTACAGGTGGAAGCAAGAAGATGCTTTTCCTGGTTCCCTGACCTCAGTGAAGCTGATGAAGAACAATTACGGGCCCCCAGAGAGGATGCCTTTCTCCCCCTGTCTCTGTCTGTCTGTCTGTCTGTCTCTCTCTCTCTCTCCCTCTCTCTTTCTTCCTCCCTTTTCTCTCCATCCCTCTTCTTTCTCTCTGTGTCTCTCTCTAACACACACACACACACACACACACACACACACACACACACTTTTTTTTTTTTTGAGGCAGGATTTCACTCTGTGGTCCAGGTCAGACTTAAACTCATCACGTAGCCCTAAGTGGCCTCAAACTGTCAGTATTCCTGCCTCAGCCATCCAAGTGCCAGTATCATAGATATGTGCCACTATAGCTGGCTCCCAAGTCTTCTCTTCAATTCCTTCCTTTTTCAAATAAAAAAATATTTTACAAAGTCCATGCTCACTGGGGTGAGACAACGGTCCGCTCCCCTGACCCCACTGGCATCTAGAGGCCTCTGGGCTCCCCTGTGGCCATAGTCCAGTTTTCTCCCTTTTCCCAGCTTCCACATCCATGTGAACTTCGACGCACATTAGTCAACACAGGTATCTCTCCTCTCCCATAAATCTTGAAACAAGAACAACAAAGTGAGATTAGAGGAAACCCAAAAAGAGCAAGTTCCAAGTCCCCACAACGAAAGTCATCATTGCCTACTGCAAACATGTGCTGATAAATATAAAATAATTTAAATAAGTTTCAGGTATTTAGGAGAGACAGCTTGCCCTGGAGCGGCGCCTTCAAGGCTGCCCTGACAGTGGAAACTGTCACTTTAAAATCCGATCTTTAGCCAGCCATGGTGGTGCACACCACCCTCCGAGTACTCTGAGGGCTGAGGTAGGGCGATGGCAAGTTCAAGCCCAGCCTGGACCACTTAGCAACTTAATGAGACCCTGTCTCAAAATTTAAAAATAAAATAAAAAGGACTGGAGATGTAGCTCAGGGTGAAAGCCCTGGGTTCAATCCCCAGTGCTAAAAAAAAAAAAAAAGGAAAGAAAATCTAGCAGTCCGCCTGCTGCACCACCTCGGTGTATACAGTTAACAACACCGGGCCGTATATCTCACCAGGGAGGAGCCACAGCTCAGCACTTAGGGCTTCCCTCCCACCAGGTTCTACTGCCAGCACACCACAAAAAAGTAGAAAGTGTTATGGGTTTTTTTTTTTTAACCATGATATAAATAAATAAACAAGCCATCATCATGCGCACGGAAATGCTAAGATCCACCATCACCAAATCCAGTAGCTCTTTGGTGCTGTAACGACTGGGGGACAATCAGCCTGTCTCCTGCCAGGCCTCTCTCTCTGTAAACTGTGTCCAAGGAGATAAAGAGGCTCTAGAAAGCAAGGAGCCAGTGTCTGCGCAAAGAATTGGGGTGAAGAGTATTCTTTTGCTTGATTGAAGTGCCAGCAAGCAAGCAACTGGCAAAACTAAACAAAATGGATCCCTGGCACCGGTTGAAATGATGAATCGTCAGGCAGCTCTAAAGTGTGTCCAGAAAGACATTACCTCGCGAAAGTGTTGAAAGCTGTAAAATCGAGTAGCTGAAGCTCAGCACCACTTAATTCATTTTTAGAGAGACGCATTAAAACCCATCGGTTTAAGACTCTTCTGGGCTGAATTACAACTCCCCAAAATTGGTATCTTGAAGACCTAAGCTGTAGTATCCTGAAAAGTGACCATATTTGGAGACAAGGCTGTAACAGAAGTAATTAAGTGAAAATAAGGTCATAAAGGCACACTCTAATCCAATAGGACTGGTGTAAAAATAAAAGAGTGAGATTTGGACACAGATGGAAAAGGAGAGGCGTGTGCCGACACAGGGGACAGCCAGCCATCAACACCCCAAGGGAAAGGAGTCTAGAGAAATCAACCTGACAACACCTCGATCTCAGGCTTCTAACCTCAAACACCAGCAATAGAGCTGGGCGTGATGGCGCACGCCTGCCATCCCAGCGTCCTGAGAGGCTGAGTCCCAGCGAAGGAGGAGGAGGTAGAGCAGCGTGAGGCTGGCGGGAGACAAAAATATATTTCTTTCTCCGAAGCTGCCAGGCCTCATGTTCCTGTAGCAGCCCTAATAAACCAATTGGAGAAAAGCCTTCAATGTATAAAACTTAATGAACAGATCTGTTCCACCTAGAGGGAAAACAATATAACAAAACCTACTTAAGTGGACAGAAAGGAATTGCACTGTGTGGCCAGGAATTCAGAAATATTGGAAAGTTTTGAGATAAAGGGAGTCTTTTCTTGTCTTTCCAGTAAGGGAAGTGAAGAGTTGAAATACAGCAGCAAGTCCACTCTTGCACTGGCCCGTCCCAGGGTTGCTCCTGGGCTTTGGGACACTTTCTGGCAGGCCTGTCTGTCTCCCCCTCATCCCTCAGTTTGGTCACCTGATATGGAAGCCTCTCCTGCCCGCTTAGGCTGCACTGTTCACCTCGTCGCTGCAGACAGCTTGGCTCTTTGTCTTTTGTCGAACACCTCCCTTATCATCCTCTGCAGTTACCTGATTCATGAATTCAACTTCTTCAGTGTGCAGGGGTGTAAGCTCCTGCCAGCGGGGTCCATGGCCATAAGTCCCAGCGTCTACGTAGACAGCATACGTCGGCGCTCAGGCACTACTGGCTTAATGAATGCAGGAGGCCAGGGTTACTCTGTAACCCAGCACTGTCTTAGGCACACACAGCTATTTACATTCAAATCAATCTGATCCCACCTATCAGTCTTGTCAGCACACCAGGAGGCCAAGGCAGGAAGGTCACAAGTTTGAGCTTAGCTTGGGCTATTCAGTGACTTCGTAAGATCTTGCTCAAAAATAAAATAGTCAAGGAAAAAATGAAAATTAAGATGTGTCAAGTACTGGTACAAATTCTCAATGTTGATTATGAACATAATGTGTGTGTGTGTAATCTACCAATAAAATTGATTTTTTTTTAATTTTAAAAATTAAAAAAGGGCTGAGGTTGTAGCTCAGTACAAAGGCCCTGTGTTCAATCCCCAATACCACAAAAGTGAGAGGGACAGAGAAAATTAAATAGAATTAAAATTCTATCTTTCAACCTGGGGATTTAGCTCAGTGGTTCCAGCGCCTGCCTTGCAAGTTCAAGGGTCTGGGGTTCAACCCTTGTTAACCACATGCAGCAATGCTGGGCATGGTGACTCACGCCCAGCAGCAATCAGAACCACATACCACAGTGCCAGCTTGGTGGCCCATGCCTGTAATATCAGCACTGGGAAGGCAGAGGCAGGAGGATTGCTTTGAGTTCCAGCATTGCCTGGGCTACATAGTGAGCTCAGGACCAGCCTGAACTACAAAGCCAGACCTTGTATCAAAAAAAAAAAAAAAAAAAAAAATCCATTTCAATGGTATTCACTGAAACTTTGTATCCCATTAGAGTACATAGGTCTAAATCCCACCCCCCCACACACACGCAGCACTATTTGGAGCTGGGATGTAGTAGTCAGCTTTCCATTACTGATACAAAAACCTGAGTTAATCAATTTAAACAAAGGAAAGAGCTCATTGGCTCCTGACAACACATGTTTCCATCCTTTGTCACGTGGTCCATTGCATCTGGGCCTCTGGTGAGGCAGCACAACATGGCAGGGAACACACAGTAGCAAAAATTTTCTTAAAAAGCAAAATAACACGAGTTTTCAGCCTTGATGCTCCTAGCAAGTAGTCAGCGGAAGAGGTAGTTCCTGGATCAAGGGCTGGCAGGAGTTGGCAAGGACACTAGAGATGCAGCCAAGTTCCTTAAACCCAGTGGAGATCTACGGCAGAAAGTAGTACAGAGGTGGAAGCTGTACCACAGGACTCAGGATGCTGAACAAATGAAAGGGGGGCCCTCACATAGATAGGCCACAGGGGCCAGGGTTGCCCACACCCACTGTACCATGCCTGAGACCCTGAGACCACTTCCAGTCCCAGCGACTACCCTGGAGTCTACCCCTGCCAGGGTGGCCCTGGAGCCCCTTGGGGAGGCGTTGGTGACTCTAGCTGTGAAGGGTCAAGGAGCCCAAGGATAACAATGGCCAGGGTGACCGGCACCAAGCACCCTCAGGTAGCAATGCCTTGGCCCCTGCCTGAGCCAACCAGCCACACCTGGCTACCTGCCAGGCTTCGTGGCAGAGTGGTGCCCTCCTGGAGGGAGGAAAGTGGGAAACATCCACGGGCACCCGGATCCCTGATGGCAGAGCCACCCTGCTCTGGTCTAGCAGTCCCCAGCCTTAGTGGCAGGAGACTCTGGGTTGTCACTCAAAACAGCCTCTGGGTTGGATGGATGACAAACAGAATGATTCCCCTAGGGCACACACGTGGCCTGCAGGCGTGTCAGCAGCCTGTCATCACCCTCCAGACTGCCAGGAACCCGGTATCTTCAGGGGTGAAGGCGGGGGTGGGCGGCTGGGTGATGGCCGGTATCCCACAGCCCTTTGGGACAGGACTCACCTGTTCTGGGGCCCTGCAAAGCTGTGCAAAGAAGCAGAGGCCCTTTATGTGCCAGACAGACGCTGTCAAGGGACTGCAAATCTGCCTGAGGTGTTACATGTCTGTTTTTAGAACGAGAACGTCACATCAGCAGGAGCGAGTGTCCGGAACTGGGGATGGGCAGCAGGCTTGGCCAGGGCAGAGCTGCCTGCTTCCCAGGCTGGCTCCCCAGCCCCTGCTCAGCTCCAGTAGGCCCCTGGTCGCACCCAGCAGGTTGAGGCACTGGGCTGTTCCTGTTGGTGAAGAATGAAATAGGAGCCCGGACTTCCGGTTAGGCTGAGCGAGCCACCCAGGGGCTGGGCCTCACCTCCTACGGCTGTCGCTTGAGGGCTTTTCTCCAGCCTTCCAGCCCCCTCAGGGCTTAGAGCAGCCCACGAGCAAGTGACAGGAATCAGGCCGCCTACGGGCCTTCTCGAGCCTCTGAGCCTGAGAGCTGGCCCGTAAACACCTGAGCACCCTCCCCCACAGGTGGGCCGACTCTGGGACTCCCCAGTCTGCGCTCCGCATTCTCCCGGAGTCCCCAACAGCTTAAACCCCAGCCGCAGCCAACTGGACACCCCTTTACTGACTGCCTTGCTGTCCTCTGTCTCCTCCACTCCTCCCACCAAGTGTCCGGAGTTTGCACCCCAGCCCTGGGAAGGACCCCAGAGTAGCCAGGGGGAAAGAAGAGCGAGCTGAGGAATGGTGGGGCTCCCCATCTAGGCCAGGGTGATGCAGGGATTGGGGTACATCCAGGCTCACCACTGGCAATAAGGACTGGATCACCATTGGATCTAAAATGTCCCCCGAAAGGCCTGTATGTTCAGAGGCAAAGCTTCCAGAGGGGCACTGGCTCACAGGGAGCTTACTTCACCCCGGGATTAGTCTACTTGTGGACTCATCCGCTAGTGGCATTATTGGGGTCTTCAGGGCTATAGTCTTGGGGACCATGTCTGTCCCTGCCCCTTCCTCTCTGGTCGTCTCTGTTCTCCTCTGCTATGAGCCAGGCCCTTCCACCCTGCTGCTTCTGTCTCACTGCGGTGTGACAGTGTGGCTCCCTGGAGCCAGCTGAGCGTGGACTGAAGGCCCCCAGACCATGACCCAAAATGAACTTCTTTATAATTCCTACGTATTTTGTCTCAGTGAGGGGAAGCTGAATAACTGGGTGGGGGGAGCAGAGCCCAGCACCAGCCTCTCAGGACAAGGCTGCTGGGGTTCGACCTTGGGCCGCCTGACTAGGTAAGAGTAGGACTTGAAGATAAGGACTCAGGGTCTGGCCAGACCTGGTCACCTGCACCAGGACTCAGCACTCATCAGTGCTTCAGCAAAATCCCAGAACAGTCTACTCAGCACAGTGAGTCACAGAGGCCAGCACTGGACTCATTCTTGGGAGTCCACCCAGGCCGGTGGATTCTGGGCAGAGGCTGTCACATAGTCAAGGACAGGTGTAACAAAGACCTGCACCCAAACTTCCCTCCCTGCTGGTAGCAGCTGAGCCCAGGACCCCTCACCACCAGCAGCCTGCTCTGTCATCCATGTGAATTAGGCTGCTCTAAGTGTGTAACTATCCAAGTGGATTTCTTACGTCATTTACAAGGCTAGAAGCAGGAGAGTTCACAGTGGCCACCTGCCCACTGCAGAGTGGGAAGCTGCAGGACAAGAGGGGCCAAGGGCGCAGCACCAGTCTGAGGTCAAAGATCTGGAAGCTCCCTGCAGGGTCTCCAGCGTCTGTTACAAGGTTCAAGAGACCAGGCACCTGAAGACGGATGTCCAGAGACAACAGCAGCAAAGGAGGGGCCCACTCAGGAATATTAGAGCTCTTTAAAAACAGAAAGACATCCTTCTTCTTCCACTGTCTATTCCATCCGGGCTCCAAGCCCACTGGTTGGTTGGTGCCACCCAGGTGGCCTATAAGTGAGTCATTCTCAGACACACCCAGAACTGGGCATAATCTGCAGGGCTTTCCTAATCCACCCCAGTTGCTATATTGTGATTAATGTTCACATCACCCAGTACCACAAGCTTGTGTTCTGAATGTGTCTCCACTCAGTCGTAGGGCCACCGCATGACCCAGACACCCCTACTCTCCCACCTCCAGGCTGCAGTGACTTGCGGGCCCGTCTCCTATGTTCAGCCTTGCCGGTCCCCTGTACCCGCTCCGTCAGCCAGCCAGGGGAGCTGCCCATGCGTGGAGTCTTCTCTTGGCTTCTGCATGTCATGCACTGTTTCACCTTGGGACTTTAGCAACCCCACCCCTTGCCTAGAGGTAATATAAATATTAATTATTTTATATAACTATTAACATATAAGGCTCCATCATTATTAAGTCACATAGAATCGAGGACAAAGAAGATATCTTACAGCTGGAGATGGAGCTCAGTGGAAGAACACACGTCTAGATCCTGGGGGCCTACCTCCCTCACAGAAAAAGAAAAAGAAACCTTAAAAAGTTATTGAAAATTAAACATGCCTCCAAACTGACATACATCGAAGTTTTCTAAGTCAGCAAAGGTTGAATATATTTCAGAACATATGTGTAGAACAGATAGAGCCAACAGAAGAAGATAAAGAAGAGAAAAAGTCATGATGTGTATATTTAATGTACCAATAAAGATAATTTAAAAAAAAAAAAAAAGAAGAGAAAAAGGAGGAAAGAAAACAAAGCAAATGAAATACATATAATGAAATGATATAGTAAGTTCAAGTGTATTTAAATCATGATATAGGGCCGGGGATTTAGCTGAGCGGTTCCGGTGCCTGTCTTGCAAACACAAGGGCCTGGGTTCGATCCCCGGTAACCACATACAATACTGGGTCTGGAGACTCACGCCCAACAGCAATCGGTACCACATACCACAGTGCCAGGCCTGGTGGCTCAGGCCTGTCATCCCAGCACTCGGGAGGCAGAGGCAGGAGGATTGCTGTGATGAGTTTGAGGCTGAGCTCAGGGCCAGCCTGAACTACAAAGTGAGACCCTGCCTCAAACAATCTAAAAAAAAACATAATATATATAATGTGAACAGTACAACTGATAAATCCTTTTTTTTTGAAACAAGGTCTTGCTTTATAGTTCAGGCTGGTCCTAAACTCACTATGTAGCCCAGACAAGCCTCGAACTCACAGCAGTCCTCCTGCCTCTGCCTCCTGATTGCTGGGATTACAGGCATAAGCCACCACTCCTGGCACTGCAGTGTGTGGTACTGATTGCTGGTGGGTGCAAGTCTCCACACCCAGTGTTGTTGTATGTGGTTACCAGGAATCAAACTCAGGACTTTGCGCTTGCTGGGCAGGTGCTGGAACCACTGAGCTAAATCTCCCATTGCAGCCAAATGTGACACACAGAAGTAAATACACTAGTGTTAACAATCTCTACCTTTAAAATAAAATTGTTGCCAGGCATGGTGGTGACACCTGTAATCCCAGCATTTGGGAGGCTGAGGCAAGAGGATCACCAAGAGTTCAAGGCCAGCCTGAACTACATAGCAAGACTTTGTCTCAAAAAAAGAAAAATAAAACAAAAAGTTATATCTTCTCTAAATACAAAACCAAAACCTGGTTCTTTAAAAGCAAAAATATTAAAATTGAAAAACAATACAGGTTATACTACTCAAAGAAAAAAAAAGAAAAGCACAAATAAGTATTATAAAGGAATTAAAAGGTGTTATCTACTCAATTGTAATTCTAAAAATGTTTAAATCCTAAGAAAGTACTGTAACTACTGCCAGCAGCCGAGAAAACAGATGAAATTTTTAGATTTTTATGTTTAAACTAAAACAGTAACTACACTAGCAAGTGAGCTTAATCATTTCACAAGTCAGCCTCCATTATTCCACCCACAAAAGACACCAAGTAAATTTAGAGACGATTTTTCCCAAAATACTAGGATGCAGAAAACATACTTTTTTCTAAAATTGTTTCTGAAAAATAAAAATAAAAAAATGAAACCTCTGTAATTGTATGAGGCTGCTGCAAACTTGAGTTTAAAATCAAGAATAATGGGAGGTAAGGACATATGAGGTAGGAGGTTGACATGCTCAAGTCCCACCAGGGAAACTGAGTATAGAACCCCTGTCAAATTTTTTTAAAGTAATTGTTAAAAAAGGCTAATGGTGTAGCTCAGTGGTAGAGCACCCCTGTATTCAATCTTCAGTAAAGAAAGAAAGAGAAAGAGGAGAGAGAGAAATAACGGAAAGGACAGACAAGGAAGAAGTAATCTTTTAGATTCACACAATCCAGAACAGCTGTGACCCGTGCCCACATCAGAACAAGCAGTGTCCTCCTCACACTTTAATACTGTGTCCCAGCTAACTCAAAGCGCGTCAACTGCTGTGATGTTTAACTAAAAGGAAAGCAGTGTTTACCAGTAGCCCAGAGGTCAAGGTTTATTGTGGTCCTCGGAGAGAGGGCAGCCGGCAAGGAGGGACATGCCCAGTGTGACAAAGAAGCTGTTGGGCATGTCCTTGAGTACCCTCAGCCCCATAAAAGCCCTTTCATCTACCTGAGGTATTTTGGGGGGGACAATAACAGCCCCAATCTTCCACATTTCTTTTTCTTCACGATTTCTCACCAATTCAGTTCCCAAATATTAGCTTTCAAGTAGTGAACAGACAGACGAAAGCATCTCATCAATGTAATAAAGCCAATTAAAAAAAGATTAAGTGCAAAGAAAGATGAAAAGGACCAGGAATTTTGCTCAGTGGCACTGCACCTGCCTCATAAGTGCAAGGTCCTGAGTTTGATCCCCAGTACTAAAAAGAGAGAGAGAGAGATGGAGAGTCAGAAACAATCAACTGTATCTGAAGAAAGTATTATTGATTACATACAAAATCCATGAGACCTACCTACAAAATTGTAATCAGCAAGACCACTGCACATTAAAAGCTACAATATATTCGTTTTAGCCAGGTATGGTGGTACATGCCTATAATCCCAGCACTTTGGAACCTGAGAAAAGAATTGTCGGCCCGGGGAGTTAGCTCAGTGGTTCCGGCGCCTGTCTTGCAAGTGCAAGGGCCCAGGTTCGATTCCCCGGTAACCACATACCATACTGGGCCTGGAGACTCACACCCAGCAGCAATCAGTACCACATACCACAGTGTCGGGCGTGGTGGCTCATGCCTGTAATCCCAGCACTCGGGAGGCAGAGGCAGGAGGATTGCTATAATGTGAGTTGGAGGCGGAGCTCAGGGCCAGCCTGAACTACAAAGTGAGACCCTGTCTCAAAAAAAAAAAAAAAAAAAAAAAAAGAATTGTCGTACGTTCAAAGCCAGCTGGGACACATAGTAGTCCCAGGCCAGTCTGAACTACATAGCAAGACTCTATTAAAAAAAAAATAGAATCTATCATTTTTAAATTCCATTTTCCATATAAAAAATAAAAAAAGATGTTCGAAACTATAGAATCCTTAAAATGAACTCAGCAAAAGTTATATAAGACTTTTATACAGTGGTACAGAACCAAATCAAATTCAGCGGTTAGGTTCAATGCTGACCTTATGGGAAAATTTAATTCGGTTCTCATCCAACCAGGTTTGCAGCCAGAATTGTAGAAAGAATTAAGTTTTCAAACTGAGGTACCACTATGGTGCAAATTACAAAAAAAGACTTCTGAAAGATTCATAGATATTTGAGTAAATAAAGAAACATATACCATGAACAGGAGACTTCAATTTAACAAAGCTACCACTTCTACCCAAACTCTTTTATAAACTGAATACAATTTTTAAAAATCCTGGGCTGGGGATTTAGCTCAGTGGTTCCAGCGCCCGCCTTGTAAGTGCAAGGGCCTGGGGTTGAATCCCTGCTAACCACATACAACAATGGTTGGTGTGGAGACTCACGCCCACCAGCAATCAGAATCACATACCACTGTGCCAGGCATGGTAGCTCATGCCTGTGATCCCAGCACTTGGGAGGCAGAGGCAGGATTGCTGGGGCCAGCCTGAACTACAAAAAGTGAGACCCTGTCTCAAAAAAAAAAAAAAAAATCCATAGGACTCATTTGGAAATGACATGTTGCCTCTAAAATTTATTTATGAGAGAGCCAAGGGCCAAGATTAGCTTTAGATATCTTTATTAAACTGAAAGATTTGTTATAAAATTACAAGGGTATTTTATAGGCATAAGGATAGACAAGTAGACCAGTAAAATAGAAGCGTTCCAGACAGATCCAAACATACATAAATCCATGTGGAAAGGATGAAGTCTGCAATAAATGAGACAGGGTCAGAAGCAGGTAACCTGGGAGGGTATAGCAGACTGGCTGGGGGGATGGGCGTGGCAGACTGGCTGGGAGAGTGGGCGTGGCAGACTGGCTGAGGGAGTGGGCGTGGCAGACCGGTTGAGGGAGTGGGCTGAGCTGTTCACTGGAAAGTCCCAAGACACGTGTGGAATAGTCCCCAAAGTCCTCCACCTTGGACCAGCCAAAAAATGCAATCTTCAGTTCTAGCCAGAACTAGAGCAAGTTCTCCATCGCACGACCCACACTTGCTTCAGCCTGAGGAGTGGAAGATACAAAAGGACAGTGGCCGTGACTGAGCCCTCCACTACCATATTCCTCCACAGTGCTCCACCCTTGTGCTGTAAACTGTGCTTCTTTTTCTACTTTTACTTGGCTCAAACTTGCTCCATGGTGCCTGTTTCTTTTCCTGCCTTTAAGAAATGTAAAACCTCACTACCTTTTAGTGTCTCTCTTGGCCAATTTTTTGCTCAGAAAAGAAGAAACCTAGAAAGTCCTTCTAGAAGGAGCCTCTAGTGCCCCAAAGCACTGTACGAGTAATACATATATAACGTTAAAGTCCATACATAACATTCATGTCTACACAAAGAGTTAAATATGAAAGGCAAAACTTTTTTTAATTTTCAGGAAAATATTCTTCACGGCCTGTGGTCAAGTTTTCTTAACAAAGATACAAATGGGGGTATATTAAATCCTTGCTACAGGGTACAGCTAGGACCCAGGAGACCAGGGTTCTATCCCCAATACCACATAAAAGGGGAAGTGGAGAGCAGGGCATGGTGACATATGTCTTTAATCCTAGCTAACTGGGAGGCTGACTCAGGAAGATTGCAAATTTAAGCCCAACCTGGGCAACACAGTGAGACCCTATCTCAACATCACATCAAAAGGCCTGGCGTTGTAGCTTAGTACCAATTCACTTACCAATAAACATATGAATAGATGTTCAATTTTGCCAATCATCAGTCAGACTGCAAAATAACAGTGGTGATGTATGTTCGGATAACATCGTTTGGGGAGAGGAAGCAAGTCTCACTAGATTTC
Source organism: Petromus typicus (assembly GCA_004026965.1). NCBI lineage: Eukaryota > Metazoa > Chordata > Mammalia > Rodentia > Petromuridae > Petromus > Petromus typicus. Next base: position 1,572 of record PVIR01034922.1, on the reverse strand, counting down.
CCAAGCTGGACTCAAACTTAAAACCCACCTGCCTCAGCTTCCATTGTGAGCCATCATACACCAGCTGCTGATGCGAATGAGAGAAGTGATATACTCACACACTTTGGCAGAGCAATATTGGTATCAGCCCTCAGAGCACAAAGTGAAAGTGATCACATCCTTTACCGCAGTTATCCTATTTACCACCTCAGGTAAATTCCTAGGTGAGAAGCCCCAGCCCTCACCCTGCAGAACACTTTCAGAACTGTCTACTGTGGGGGCCACAGAAAGTAAATGTTCTCGGCAGGCAAATAGATAAACAAATTACATGTAGTGTGTAATGCTTTGAAATGGATGGACAAGAGCTACACACACCAGCCAGGTGTCATGGAGTACACCTGTAATCCCAACCTCCTCGGAGGCTGAGACAAGAAGATTGCAAGTTTGAGTCCAACCTGGGCTACTTAGTGACGTATGGAGAGCATGTCTCAAAAAAAACAAAAAAAACATTAGAGATGTAGCTCACTGTGGAGGACTCGGGTTCAAAGCTCAGAACCACCAAAGGAAAATAAAATGGAGCTACATGTATCATTGTAGTCTACACAGTATCAATTTTCCTGAGTCTTACAAGTCACTAAGGCCAAATCAAGAAAGCTGGCTGTGTGGAGGGTAATACAGTCATAGAAAATGTGATTCCATTTTTTGAGTCTAGTTTATGGAGATATAATTTGCATAGAATAAAATGTACTCATTTTAGTGTAAGATTGGGTGAGTTTTACCAATGGCATATCCTTGAGCAGTCATCATGACAGACTCACCCCATTACCCCGCAGAATTCCCCTCCCCCTTTGGAGTCAGTGGTCCCTTCCCCATCTCTCTTGCTCCGCCATGAAATAGTGCATGACAGGCCGGGGATTTAGCTCAGTGGTTCCGGCACCTGTCTTGCAAGCGCAAGGGCCCAGGTTCGATCCCAGGTAACCACATAACAATACTGGGCGTGGAGTCTCACCCCAGCAGCAACCAGTACCACATACCACAGTGCCGGGCGTGGTGGCTCACATCTGTAATCCCAGCACTCAGGAGGCAGAGGCAGGAGGGTTGCTGTGACGTGAGTTTGAGGCTGAGCTCAGGGCCAGCCTGAACTACAAAGTGAGACCCTGTTTCAAAAAAAAAAGAAATAGTGAGTGACAACTAAGTCTCTTCCTCCAATTAACCTATACTTCTGAGAGCCTCGTATCTTTTAAGTACTAAATAGTATTCCACTGTATGAACGCACTAATTTCTCCTTTCACAGGAATGTGTTTATTTCCACTTTGGAACAATTATAAACAAACCTTCCATAAATATTTGTGAACTAGTTTTTTTTTTGTTTTGTTTTGTTTTGTTTTGTTTTGTTTGTTTTTTGAGACAGGGTCTCGCTTTGTGGTTCAGGCTGGCCCTGAGCTCAGCCTCAAACTCACATCACAATCCTCCTGCCTCTGCCTCCCGAGTGCTGGGATTACAGGCGTGAGCCACCACGCCCGGCACTGTGGTATGTGGTACTGGTTGCTGCTGGGTGTGAGTCTCCACACCCAGTATTGTTATGTGGTTACC
>PVIR01034921.1:0-16842 GCA_004026965.1 Petromus typicus | reverse complement strand
CACTGTGGTATGTGGTACTGGTTGCTCCTGGGTGTGGGTCTCCACACCCAGTATTGTTATGTGGTTACCGGGGAATCGAACCCGGGCCCTTGCGCTTGCAAGACAGGCGCCGGAACCACTGAGCTAACTCCCCGGCCCTGTATTGAGACTTTTGAGACAGAAGGTAGCTAAGGAGATCGGTTGAGGAAGAGGGGAGGACCTACCGTGGAGCTCACTTTCCGGGCCAGATGCATCTTTTGAGTTAAACGTTAGCCTATGACCAGAATTCCTAGGCCTACATTCAATGGAACAAAGTAACCAGGTAACTAGATTATATACAGTAAGTCTTCAGCGTATGTCCAGGGGTCCTCAGCAACTCTTGACCCTGATCATAATTACCATGTTATTAACTATGAATTTTGATACCTCTCCACAGAGGCCTTGGGTAGCATGACACCTGCCTGGAAAGTGCAAGGTCTGGAGTTGGATTCCTGGTACTGAAAGAAAAAAAAGACCTGTAGCAGAACATAAGCTTGAATTTCTGTTCTGCTACTTATTATGTGTCCTTGAAACAAGTGACTTAAAGTCATTGACCTCAATTCTCTTATTTGTTGAATCCAGAACCAGGGGGTTCAGAAGATGCTAATTTTTATAAATCAAATTCTGGCTCATGTTCTATGTAAAGTAATTGCTGAAACTCAATACACCAGTAAACAAATTGTCTTGCTGGAATATAATGATTGAAATTTTTTCCAGTAGAAGGAAGAACTATTCCTATCATGAATTAAGATGTGAAAATGCTCAGGGGACTCTCAGGAAGCGAAGATCTGTAAAACATGCACACGACAGGCAGGGCAATGGTCTTCCAAAGATATCTGCAACCTAATCCATGGAATCTGTGAATACTTTAGACCATGTGGCAAAGGAGAGTTAAGGTTACTGAAAAAAATTGAAGTTCCCAATCAGCTTATCCTGAAGTAGGGAAATTATCCTCGATTATCTAGGAGGCTCTGACATAATCACAGAGTTCCTTCAAAGTGAAACAGGGTCAGAGGAGCTTGTCACTGCACAAAAGGCCTGAAGAGGGGCAATGTCACTGCTTAGAAGAGGAGAAAGAGATGGGGACAAAAACCACAGAATGTAAATAGCATTGAGAAGCTATATAAACAAATGTAACATAGGCTGTCTTTTAGAAAGGAACACGTCTCTGCTGATCCTTGATTTTTGCCTTATGTGACTTCTGTTAGGTTTTCTATCCTACAAAACTGCTAGGATAATACTTTACTGTTGTTTAAGTTACTAACTTTGTGTTACTTTGTTACAGCAGCAATAAAAAACGAATAGAATATCTTTGACCATCAGAGAGTCCAGATTTGTTTTCCATTTTCTACAGTGAAGTAGAAAAAGTACTAGACTTAGAATCTGAAGAATGAGATCAGTATTCCAATGCAACAGCTCAATATTCAACAGCTTGTGACTTCCGGTCTGTCTATGTTTATCAAGTGGCAGCACCTACCACACAGAGATGCTATGAACAATACGAGGTAATAGGCATGTAGGTGTTTTATAAACTGCAATATGTCATATTTGTGTAATGAATTATTATTGACAGTCCCAGATACATAGTTGGTATATAAGAAATATTAGCTAAATGACATTGATTATTCTTTTGCAGTCCTTAGAATGTGAAAACTTGATTGTAAAATGTGTATATCACATATGGTATCTGCTCCATTTTGATATAATTAGGGAGGTAATATTCATGAGGAGATTGACACAGGAGCTGAGATTTTACATGACGTTAATAGTCAAGAAAAATCACAAGGTTATTATATATGATTAGGTATCAAGAACATGATACAAATATATATATCCTGAGTTCAAATATGAAATATATGATAATAGATATGGCCTGCAAGGGTCTGAGGAGGCTTCCTGGATGAAGTTCTTCAGCAGCACCTTGTGGGTAGATAGAGAAAACTGTAACTATTACTAGCAACTACACTGTTTTTATGGAATTCAATTCTGGGAATCACACTGTATATTTAAGATACTGCCAGTCAGTTTCAGTAGTTCAAATGGTACTCATTTTGTTCCCCCTCAGTAATATTTTTTTGTTTTATTTTGAAAGAATTTCAAATTTACAGGATAATTATAAGAACAATACAAAGAAGGTAAGTTGCTGCTTGAATCTTTTGAGTCTGAAAATTAGTTGTGTATATGGTGCCTGCAAGTTGTCAAAATTAGGACAAAGTGAAGCCAGGTGTGGTGGCTCATGCCTGTAACCCTAGCACTCAGGAGGCCAAGACAGGAGGATTGCCGTAAGTTCGGGGCCTGCCTGGGCTACATAGTGAGCTCAGGATCAGCCTGAACTATAAAGCGAGACCTTGTCTCAAAAACCTAAAAAAAAAATCAGGATGGAGAGAAAGAGAGAGAGAATGTATGTGTGTGTGTGTGTGTGTGTGTGTGTGTGTGTGTGTACACGTGTACACTCATATGCTTGGGATCAACTCTAGAACCTTGTGCGTGCTACCTGTGCACACTACCACTTTGCAGCCCCAACTCAGCAAATTAATGTGGACGCATTTCTTTCATCTAATCCCCAGAACGCCTTCAGGTTTACCCAGTTGTCTCAGTAATTCCACGTTCAGCTGAGCATTAAGCTGTGACATCTCACGGGTCCTTAATCAGACAATCCGTCAGTTTTTCTTTGACTTTCAGGACCTTGTTATGTCTAAAGGTTACAGGTGAGCTATTTAACAGACTGTCCCTCAGCTTTGAGTTTATCTCGTGTTTCCTTACGACTACATTCAGATTACTTATTTTTTGGCAGGTACAGCAGAGAAGTGATGCTGGGTTTATCCTCATTGCGTGCTGTCAGGCGCTCACACTTCCGGTGTGTGCCACTCCTGGTAATGTTAACTTGTGCACAAATTTGATAGTGTCCCTCAGGCCTCCCCATGAGAACATTATTCTTCGTCTTTTCTTAATTCTAGTAACTACAGCGTGGAGAGATATTTTGAGACTATAAAATGACCTATTTATCACCAAGTTTTCTTTAAGTAGTTAATCACACGTAGACAATATTTGGTTGAATTAATTATCACTATTACTGTGGCCAAATTGTGATTTTCTTATTCTATCATCCCCTACACATTCATTACTGGCATTCTCCTGTACAGGAAAAACTTTCTCTTTTTATCAATTAATCGGTTTAGATTTACTGATTTGTATTTTATATAGTTGATTATATCATTATTTATTTTGATCCATAACTACTTCTTACTCTTACAACGAGAGTCCCTTAAGCTGGCCTCTATGCCCTTTTGACATGTCTTCACCGTCTTTTGAGCACTTCCTTCCTTTCAGGCACAGTACATTCCTGGTACATCTCGTACCTTCTCTACCTTAGCTCGGAATCAGCTACTTCTCCAAGAAGCTCTGGTGAGTATTAGTGGAAAATGGCATTTAACTGAAGAACGGTATTCAGAAACCAAGATCGAGGCCTGCGGGATGCTCATCGCTCGGGGCATCCCTGCTTCTAGAAAATGTATGCATGTGTATATGGATTTACTCACACATACCCAGTCACGTATCTGTGAGAGATCAGGAGCTCACATGTACACTTCAACCGAACAGCATAGAGTTCTTTCTGATTTTCAGCTTTTCCGTCTAACTCCTTTCTCCCACAGCAGAAACCTGGCTCTCGTTATTTTCAATGTATTTACTTATCTGATGACTCATCCCCATAAGGAACCAACTTCCATTATTCCACTGCCCACACCCCGCCCACACCTCACTGTGCTTGGTCACAACCTTTGCACTGAACTACTTCCCTAGCCATTTTTTTTTTTTTTTTTTTTTACTTTGAGACCATCTTTCTTAGCTGCTAAGTTCCCCAGGCTGGGCTTGAACTTGAAGTCCTCCTGCCTCAGCCTCCCAAATGGCTGCGATTCCAGGCTAATGCTATTATATCTGGCAAGAAACTTTTTTAATGATGGTGATAAGCTTGCCTTTTGGGATATGAGTTATGCATATTGCATTTAAAGATTAACCACAACAGAAATCCCAATGATCATGTTAACGAAGTAGAAGTCTATCCATTTTAGATATTTTATAGGCAACATGCAAAAGAAGAAATGATATAATATTTTTTGTATTTGATTTTGAGACAGGGTCTCACTTTGTAGTTCAGGCTAGCCTTGAACTCACTATATAGCCCAGGCCTTGAAATCCCACAGGATCCTCCTGTCTCTGCCTCCCTGAGTGCTGGGATTACAGGTGTGTGCCACCACACCCAGCAACAGGATAATCTTTGGAATTAGATATAGATGGTTTGCAGTTTTGGCAGCCTCCACTTTCTTGATATGTGATTTTACACACAAATTATTTCAGTTCTTGGTCCTCAGTCTCTGTTATAAACTGGTGAATAACAGTTTAGGTGGGCAAGGATTAAATGAGCTAATAATAAAATGTTTGACACAAAGGGTTATAGTCACTCAGGAAATAAAAATTACCAACTGGACTTTGGCTTCAAGATGTGCAAAATTTAAACAAACAATAAAAACAAATACCTTATTTACTAATCTCCAGGAAAGCAGACCTATGGGCCTACTTCCCCTCGGTCCCAGCATTGACTTTGTATCATGTTTCAAGAAGAAAACACAGGGTAGGCGCTGGCAACAGGAACTTTAATTTTCTGTGGCTTCTTTCCTCCTAATACTATTCAAAATTTTTGCTGCATTTGCACTTGTCTGTGCTTTTTCCCTTCCAGGTCCGATGATAGAGATGTTCCTTTCCAATGGAAGGCTAATTCCACTTTCTTCCCACTTCTGGGATGTTGAATCTTTATTTATCCTCTTTCCCTATATCATGCATTCATTAATTCAAGAAGCATTTTTTGAATTCTCAATATATTCCAGGTACTATTTTTGATTCTGGGAATATATTGGGGAACAAGGCAGACTGAATTCGAATTCTCTGATGGACCTATAAGGTATACAGATAATAAGCTAAAACCCAAATAGATGATATAATGTCAGATAATAAGTACTATTTTAGATAGAATGGTGAGGGAAGGTGTCTTTTGGGTGACATTTGAGTTGTTTGTATGATTGGCAAGGAGCCAGTGATAGAAAATTTAAAGCCAAAACTAACCCAAGCAGAGGAGCAGAGGTGATACAAATGAAAAAATACCTGCAGGGTGTTGAGGGATATTTAAAAAGTCAGCATGGCTGGAACAAAAGCCAGAATGTTAGACAAGATTGCAGATACACAATAAGAACAGAAACCTTAAGTAAGCTCTATAGGATATGTGTAGCAAATGACTGGACTTTCTTCGAAGCACAAAAGTGAGCCATTCATGGGCTTTTCAAAGAGGAGTAATCTAATCTGTTTTGTATACCACAAACATCATTTTTGTGTCTCACTTTCTCCTTTCTAGGAAGTCTGAAATGTAGACTAGACATGAGGAGCACTTAACCGGATTAATTAGAGAATAATCTTTCCTTGGGCATAAAGTATGTTTTATGGCCACTCATATTTTAAGATTTGAATACCAAATTCTCCTTAGAAGTATGTTTGTATTATAGGCAAAAACTATCATTCAAACTCCTTGGTACACTACACATTTATTTAGTATCCCAAGACAAGTCTCCTTAAGAATATAGCTATTTCTTGACCTACATACAAAGATGCCAAATATGGATAGCAATTAGTGGGTGGTAACTTAGCTAGTGTTCCAAAGGTATCATTTCTTAGAGAGGAGGCCCTGGACAATGTTTTGAAGACAATATTTTTCTCCTTACCTACCTCTTCTTTCTGTTCCATTTTCCCATATTTAGCAGTACATCTCCACTCACCCCACATTTATGATGGTCTTAAGTTTTCCCAGTGTGTGTCAAAAAAGAAAGGAAATAAAATCAATTCACAAAATAATATTAGCTTTCCCAGTACTTTGAAGGTGTTATTGGCATTTGAGGGGAATTATAGAGAGGGTATTGAGTCACTCATGGGAAAATTATGGGCCCTATAATAAAGGAGATAATTTTAGGGTTGAAACTTTATTAGCTCATATCACTCCCCAACTATCCAACGTGGAAAAAAACACTGTATACTTCTGATTTACTCTGACTCTCAAATATAAAAGTGGGTAATGGGGTTATGAATAATTTGCCTTTGAGTTTCTGGGAGTGAGGCCCAGATTTGCCCCTCCGGTAGGTAAACAGCCATCGTCAGGTCAAGTGTAGGGTTAGGATTAGGGTTAGAGTTAGGATTAGGGTAGGTCAGAGGTAGATATCAAACGTAGGCAGATTTTTTAAATTTTCATGATTCCTAAAGTTCACGAGAATAATAGGGAGAGAAAGGTCCTTAAATCCAATGAGGGGAGAATCTTTGCAATAAAATCAGGTAGCAATATCAGGTTGCTGGAGATGGAATAGGAATGGGAAAAAAGTGTTTAAATACTCTGAGAAAGTCTAGGTAAACTGAGCTTACACTTGTAATCTGTACTCTAACTTTCTTGAAGATCTCAAGATCTTTTTAACTTTCTACCGCCTCAACTTCTGATAAAATGATAGTAGCTTAACTTATCTTCTTCCTCCAAGAATACTCTTTACGATAACAAAATAGTCAGATGAAGTGTAGCAAATTTCTAGATTATCTTCAGTGGGAAAATAATGTTTCTGATTTCACTGTCCTGGGTATGCCACAGGTCACTTGGAGGTGTAACCTCTGGGCAGTATCTTTTCTTATATCCAAAGAGACCAAACTAAAGTACTTTGGTGGCCCTTGCCAATTTTTATATTTTATACAACTCACACTTTGATGTTTGCGATGAGCTCAGAATTGTACTGCACTCAGCATCAAAGAGGCATATTTCCTGTGATACCACATCCTTCTGGGTTTCCTCTTACTACTCCGTTAGTTCTTTCTCAGTTTCTTTTTTAAATTCTCCCTCTTCCATGAACACTTCAAAGCTTACTCCTTTTTGCTTTTCACCTCACAATCTCCATACAGTTGATCTCATTTAAAAGGCTTTGGCTACCAAGCAGGAACTGATAAACCTCAAAATGTAGGCCTCTTTTTTGAGCTCTGGACCTGATCTTCATTTGTATGGCTCATAAATGACTCATAAATGTCCCAAACTGGACTATTGCTCTTCTCCCACAACGGCTTCTCTTCGAGAATTTCCTGTTTACTGAATTAATGTTACTATCACCTACCCAAACACAAAATCAGATACCATAAATTTACCTCTCTTTTTTATTCTTCCACATCAATCACTGCCCCTAACCAGTCAATAATCCTATCTCTTAACTATGTGAGTTATCCACCTACATCACACCATCTTCATTATCACTTCTCAAATCCAAGTTAATTTCTGTTGCCTATACTACCTTAGTAGCCTCCCAACTGCTCTCGCTTTTTTATTCGAGATGATTGCCCACTATATTCCACTTGGTGGCCCCAAATTGCTGTGTTCTGGGTAATCTTCCTACTTCATCTTCCTGAGTGGTTGGGACTACAAGCACTGTGCCACCACACCTAGCTCTTTTTCTTCTTCTAGTCCTTCCCTCCACCATCCAAGTAATTTTTCATACTTTAGCCATAGTGATCTATTCGGAAAGAAATGGCATTATGAATTCTTTTTTTCCTTTGTTCAGTCACTACTAACATCTATGAATTGCTTTATTATGTGCCAGGAAGCTATGCTAGGGACACAAGATAGATAAAACTTCTTGGAAGAAGAGTCTAGTGAAGTTCTTCATTTTAATAACTGATAGGTTCTTGAAAAGATACACTTGAACAGACTAGGGTATTTGAACAACACTTTCGTATATTCCTCATCAACTGACCCAACTGAGATTTCATTTCCTACTTGAATCTTTCTACTCCTTATCTTCAACACTGTAAGTCTTTATTCTCCTACCCGCTACTATTCTCCTGTCTTGGCAATTATTTTTTTAAAAATATATCTTTTATGGACTTTTTCTTCCCACTATAATGCAAACTATTTTACGTTATAGTATTATTCTCTGTGCCTAGAGCTCAGAAAAGGCCCAGAAAAATTGTCAGGTGTAATGGTTGTTATGATGGCTGAGAGGAAGGAGGGAGAATTCAAGCTCCGGGCCACTTTAAACAATTTAGTGAGACACCGTCTGTCTTGGTTACTTTTCTTTCATTGTGGAGACAAAATACCTGACATTCAAAGTTAAAAGGGGGAAGGTTCATTTAGCTCACAGTTTCTAGAGCTTTCAGTCCATAATCGGCTGGCTCCAAGGCAGGGTGGCATGGCAGACAGGCGTTGCGGAGGAGAGACAGATGGTGGCAGGCAGAAGGTAGCAAGAGCAACCAGTGACGACCACAAGTCTGTTTTATTATCTAGGTTACTTACGATGAGTAGCACTCACACCCTTAATCCTAGTGCCCTTGATCCTAGCATTGCACCAGGAATAAGTCCCAGAATCACGAACCTTAGATCCAGCCACCTCTGAAAAAGCTCCATCTATGACTGCATGAAGCATTAGGACATCTAGACACAAGAAATAGGACTGTTTCAATGTAAAATGCAAAGAGCTGGGAAAATAGCTCAATGCAAGGTTCTGGATTCAACCCCCAGTACCAGGGGGAAAAAGTTAAAGATGTAATAACTATTCATATATATCTTCTCCATTCGCTCATGTACACTCTATTCAAGTGCAGGATCTCTTAACCTCATGGTTATCAGTATCTTATTATAAGCTGCTTTTCATGTCCCATTTATGCCTACGGTTTAGTCACATTGGACTGTTCACCAACTGCCCCTGCCAGAACAACAAAACTAACAAAAGACTTGAGGGCAGCAGTTGGACAAATTAATAGCTGCTGAATAAAAGTTGGCCTAACTTAAAGAAGGGTTCTTTGTGGACTCCAATCTGCGAGGCAGCTAGTTTTCTCATGGAGGAGCGATCCCATTAACACCTTTTAAGTACTTTCTTAGGGCTCGAGAGCAAAAATAATCAGCATAGGACAGGCGATAGAGAAGAAAAACGCTTTTGCCCTTTCCCACCCTGAGGGCTTCAGTAGCTGACTTTTGGCGGTCTGGTGTTTTACATGTTTAGTCACAAAGGCTCTCTCTCAAGTCTATCTGAAGGGCAGGGTGCACAAACTATGACGAAAGCGAGAAAAAGGGCTTCGCTACTCAATCTCTCTACTAGTTTCTCCGTCTAAAGATAAGTCCAAGAGATAGAGACTTCGTGTGCGCCTCAAACTAGCTCTCATTACGTCATAAACGCGCCGCAGGCGCCTCCTCCCGTCGTGCTCTCCGCCAGTCTTTCGGCCTCTTCTCCTTCGCCCCGCCCACGTCAGTTTTCGAAATGCTCTCTGGGTGCTCCAAGAATCCAGCAATCTCTTTGGTTGCTCCCCTTCCCTGTTCCCATTGGTTATACTCAGTGAGCGTGATCGCGTACTTGCATTCTGATTGGCTAAAATCAGTTGCGTCATCAGCGGCCAGAGGGGCGGGGGATGAGGGAAGCTGGCTTGAGAGAGACCGGGCTGGAGGAGGTTTCAGGCCTGTCCTCCTCAGCGGCTACGGCCTCACCAACGCCGGCCGCCGCCGTCGCCTACACCTCTGCCTCTGGAACGCGGAGGAGGAGGAACGGCTGGAGGAGTAGGAGTAGGGGGTGGGTCCCGAGGAACGGAATGCCCTCGTTACAGCTGGGTGGTGAATGCTGAGTAGAGTCACGGTTGCTTCAGTCTGTGCCACCGGGAAGAAGTTGTGGGGTACGGCCCGGCGGGCTCTGTGGAGAATTGAACTACGGGGTCAGTGCGAAGACTCTACCAGACCCTTCCCTAAAACGCTGGCCATGCCTGGAAGGAACAAGGCGAAATCCACCTGCAGCTGTCCTGACCTGCCTCCCAATGGACAGGATTTGGGTGAGAGCGGCCGGGTTGCCCGCTTAGGAGCGGAAGAATCCGAGGAGGAGGGACGGAGCGGGTCTCTCTGTAACGCCGGAGACCCAGAGATCGTCAAGTCTCCCAGTGACCCCAAGCAGTACCGGTGAGGGAAGAGGCTGAGGCGGGGGCAGAGGGCTAAGGTGCGGGCCTGTTGTTGGTGCTGCCGTCACGTGTCTCGGCATCTCCCGGAGGAGCAACAGAGCCAACTTCTCGCCCCAAATGCTTTCTTGGGTGGCGGTGGCACGGGCTTCTTTCTATGTGGTAGCGAATCGGGTTCTACGGGGGATCAGGATATCGTCAGAATGGGCAGGGCTATTTGAGTAATTTTGACGTTTGCCAAACCAGTGGAGGTTTCTGGGAGGAAGGAACGCTGGAATTTGGATACTGTATCATGAGAAATGGTTGGCAGAGTTGGGGTCTTATTTTGGAAGAGAAGATATTTAAGGGAATACTATCACTAAACAAAAAAATTTTGAGGAGTCCTTAACTAAAAGCAAGTTAAAATTAGGCGAAAAAGTTCCACAAGTGTCTTCAGTAAACGAACTTTGCATCATAGTTGATCTAAGGTGAAGGAGCTTGTTTTCGTGGATAGAGTGGTTGGATGACGTCTGCCAAAAGTATATTAGAGAGGTCTTGGGTGAGTGATAGGCTTGTAAGGTTTCTTCTAATTCTGACATTTTAAACTTCTGCGGTAATCCTCTAATCATTTCTAATAAATGGCGATTCATTCCTCACCTGAGTATTGCCTTCAGAGCCAGTTTATTTCGTAGAATATTGTGACTATGATGTATTTTTTTTTTTTTGTATTGAGGATCGAACTTAGTACCTTACGCTTGAGAAGCAGGTTCGTTGCTACTGAGTTAAAAACCCAACCCTGCTATCGTATATTTTAAATAGAGTTCATATTTTCACAACGTCGTTTAATAGGTTGAGGAAAGTGAGACTCAGAGATTTTGCTTCTTGCTAAATATTACCGGTGCTGGTATAAAAAGTTTGACTAGCTGACTCCAAATTCACCACAACATTTGCTGATATTTTAGGAAGTTCTTACTCATCTTAAATGTTAAATGAAGGATTTTTATTTTTATTTTTTGTGGTACCAGGGGTCTGAACTCAGCACCTTTTGCTTGGAAGACAGGTGGCAGAGCCTCTGAGCTAAATCTCCGGGCCTAAATAGAAATTTTTAAATAAATTTAACAGTGTTAAGAGTAGGAAAGAACCTTAGAGACAGATTTTTTTCCCCCTTGCCCGGTTATTCCCATTTCGCAAATGACGAACTGAGATCTAGAAAGACATGCCTTAACCCCAAGCTTAAAAATCAGCCTGATTTTTCCTTTTACTCCGTTTCGGGGGATTAACAGTATATAACTTTGTGTTTTTTTTGTTTGTTTTTTTTTTTCCCTAAGCTGCCAGAATGAAGATATGTTTATAGAGCTTCTAGGTTTTCTGTTTTCCATATTAAAGATGTAAAGGTTGTATTGGTATTCGTAAATGCACAAATTGAAAACTTTGTAAAAGTTGCTTATTTTTCTTTTTTTTTGTACCAAGAATCATTCAGATTTAGAGCCTCGTGTTTGCCCGGCAGGTGCTGGGCTGCTGAGCTACATCCCGGATCCCCAGATTAAATTTTTAATAATGGTGTCAAGGTTTTTTTTACCTGTTTATATAAAGTTACACAATAGCTAGTATTTACAGACTGTGTCCAATACGGTATACACTGTTTGTCGTCCACCGTTCTCCTTCTTTTGGATATATTTAATGATCTTATTTTTTGTAAATTAATTTGACAAATACTTTATTAAATCCTACTGTGTGCCAGGCTGAATTAGTTTTAAATCTCATCAAACTAGGTTAAATATAATACAATAAAATTTTATTGTTTAATATTCAAAAATTGGAAGACAGCCATTTTTAAAAACTTACAGTGTATTAGAAGGACACATAAAATCAAATTCGGACTTAAAAGTTTTATAGAAACCATACTGCAAGTATGTGCTATGTAGATTGGGGAATAAAGTATATAGTGATAAATTCCACCTGGGGAGAAAGAAAAGTCTTTAAAGAGGAGATCTTTCTTAATAGATATTCTTTGAATAAATTGTTGCATTTTTGCCTGTCATGTGACCTTTAAGTCATTGTCTTTTGTTTCAGTTTACTTTAAAATGGAGGTCCAACACAATAGTGTTTTTTACTCACTTCCTTTTCAGAAGCGCTCATCTTTCCATGTTACCTGTACTTTTGAAGAAAAGATTTTGTTGCTCTAAAACAAAGGAATATTTTAGTACTAGATAATCTTTAAAGATTTACTCAGCTGGGGATAATGGTGCATACTTGTAATCTCTTTCTCCTCTCCCGGAGGAGAAAGCCGGAGCATCAACAAATTCAATTGCCCACCAGCTTGGGCAATTTAGCAGTATAGTGAGACCTTGTTGTAAAGTAAAAGATAAAACAAGCCCTGGTTTCAACTACCTCCGCCCCAGGCTCCGCAGCGCAGAAGAAGGAAAGAAAGAAAGGAAAGAAGAAAGGAAGGAAAAATGAAAATTAAAATTAAATTCAGTGAAGTTTTGTAACCAGAAACAGATGACAGGGCTCCAGGCTAGTGAACTAAATTATCCTTCCAAAAGCTGCTCAGGTGTTACCTGGATAAAGTCTTTATCAACAGAAGACAAGTATTTCTATAGAATATTGTACACAATCTGTTACAGGACACTGCCATCAAATTATGTCTCCCGCGCCCCTTTTCTTTTTTTGAGACAGGGTCTTGCTTGGTAGTTCAGGCCGGCCCTAAGCTTAGCCTCCAACTCAAATCACAGCAATCCTCCTGCCTCTGCCTTCCGAGTGCTGGGATTGCAGGCGTGAGCCACCATGCCCAGCACTGTGGTATGTGGTACTGATTGCTGCTGGGCTTGAGTCTCCACGCCCAGGATGGTATGTGGTTACCGAGGATCAAACCCGGGCCCTTGCGCTTGCAGGCCAGGCGAAAGAACCACTGAGCTAAATCCTCGGCCCCAAATTGTCTCTTGAATGTGTGATTAAGCGCTAAAGCAGCAACATGGTAGAAATGTCTTACAACTTTTACTTGTCTGCATTTATTAGGTAATTGACAGATTTTATTTTTCTATATGTGTAATGTGTATTCAGCTTTCTTCAAATGTTAATATCTCTGGGGCAGTTTAAAGTTTTTTGTAGAGAGTTGTGTAAATGCTAGATGTTGATTTCCATCTGGGAAGAATTAAAGGACTGCAGGTCCTTTAATAAAAATCAGGGTTTTTTTGTGTTATTATAAACTTATGATTTTTATTAGTTTAGAGTAGAAATTCTGAATTGATAGTAGTGGTATATTCAAAATAGTAACCTATTTTAATGCAATGAAGATAATTTGTTAGGAAGTTTGGTTCAACTAAGTATAAAACACGTTTTTGTTTGTAAAAAGACCTGTATATTCTAAGAGTGAAGGCAGAAGAACAAATGAAAAAGCATGTAAGCTCTTGAGGGTAAGTTCTTTTTTATTTAATTTATAAAAGTTCATATTTAGGGCCGGGGATATAGCTCAGTGGTTCTGGTGCCTGTCTTGCAAGCACAAGGACCCGGATTCGATCCCCGGTGGCCACATAACAATACTGAGCGTGGAGACTCACCCCAGCAGCAACCAGTACCACATACCACAGTGCCGGGCGTGGTGGCTCACGCCTGTAATCCCAGCACTCGGGAGCCAGAGGCAGGAGGATTGCTGTGATGTAAGTTTGAGGCTGAGCTCAGGGCCAGCCTGAACCACAAAGCGAGACCTTGTCTCCAAAAAAAAAAAAGTTCATATTTAAACTTGGGCCAGATTGTTACATTAAAGAAATGGCTGTTTTAATAAATTCTCAATATACTTTATAAGAAACAGGACATTTCTGAACATTTATTATGTTTACTATAATAGGCTGTTGAACAGAAGAAGCAACACAATCCAAATAAGTAGAATAACTGCATTGAGAGCACTCACATCATCTGACTTCCTGCACACAGTAGTTTAGCTGTGGGAGGGCTCACTTTTGAGCAGATGCCTCAGGGGAGTGGTGGCAAATCTGTGGCAGGTGTGTTGTGTTGGGCTATTTGTATCATTGAAATCTCCAAAATCACTGCCATAGGGAAATCTAAGGTATCAGAAGGTAACCAGGTAAACAAGAAAAAACCAGAGAACATTTTCTTTTATATCAGATGGGGAAATCATGGGTTTATTTGTTGATCTTTTCAACTAAAACTTCTAGAATAATCTTCATTCAATATATGAAGCATACATTTCATTTGTGTGCATATATGCACACTTAATTGTGCCATCATAGACTCATAGAGCTTCAAAAGAAATTATTTTGTATTTATATGTTTATAAATTCTAGGAACTTGGCACAATATAATTCTTTGGTCTAATGCCTGAATTTAAATACTATTCTTTTTGCACCTTTTAGTGTTATAGAAGTGAGCTAGAAATAATCTAATGAGATTTATACTCATTTAGCAAAGTAAGTGCTTTTAAAGTCAGATACATTAAATCTTTTGACTGCTAGTAATACTTTAATAAACATACCAATTTTCTCTTGTTGTTCCTTAGACTGATTTCTTCAGGGTGGGCTGATGAGTTAGCATTTATAGAAAGAGCTGTTGTTTTCAAATAGATTAGCTTTAAGAAGCTGTGTTTGAAGACCTGGTGATACTGGTAGTCAATGAGAATGGAAAATCTTTTAAAGGTTCAAGAAATTATTCCTGAAGAAAGTAATTTCAAAGGAATAATATGTAGCCAAAGTTAGGATGTAACTGAGTTAAGGAGTGGAGTGGATAGAAACATTTTAGATTATGAGGTAGTTATTTTTAATGTTTGGTTTTATTTTAATTTTTAAAAAATTTATTTTTTTCCTCAGTATTGGGGATCGATTTCAGGATCTTGCATTTGCCAGGCAGGTGTGGCACTACTGAGTTACATCCTTAGCCCCTTAAAGTTTGGTTTTTAAAGGAAAAGGGCTGAAAGCTTTTAGGATTAAGAAGTGTAGCACCTGGGCCGGGGAGTTAGCTCAGTGGTTCCAGCGCCTGTCTTGCAAGCACAAGGACCCGGGTTCAATCCTCGGTAACCACATACCGTACTGGGCGTGGAGACTCACGCCCAGCAGCAGCCAGTACCACATACCACAGTGCCGGGCGTGGTGGCTCACGCCTGTAATCCCAGCACTTGGGAGGTAGAGGCAGGAGGATTGCTGATGTGATTTAAGTCTGAGCTCAGGGCCAGCCTGAACCACAAAGTGAGACCCTGTCTCAAAAAAACCTTAAAAAAAAAAAAAAGAAGTGTTGGGCTATTTGTATCATTGAAATCTCCAAAATCACTGCCATAGGGAAATCTAAGGTATCAGAAGGTAACCAGGTAAACAAGAAAAAACCTGGAGTCAAAGAAGAGTATTTTTCAAGATAGAAGAAACACTAACATCTTTATTGCTTAAGGGGAAAAAAATGCCTCCCTAGGGAGAGATTAAAGATAAAAAAGAATTGATGAAACTGATTGGTGGTAATGCTGCAGCTCAAGAATATACTGTACATGGAAGGATTGGTTTTACAGAGAAGGAAAAGACTAAAGTTGGAGGAAAGTGCACTGAGCTAAAGGGGACTTCCAGGTGTTTTCAAGTGATCCTCTAAGTGCAGAGGAGGTAATGTTACGGAAGTTCGGGGAAATCTTGAGGGTGGAACTTTGAGATAGCTAATGTAAGGAATGAGTAAAACATACTTTGTGAGTTTTTGAACATGGAATGACCTAAGTAAAGCAGTGTTTTGAGAAGAATAATTTGAAGGTAATAATTTTCATACACTATGACAAGACTGGTGTAAGAGGCAATTGTAAGTGTGTCAAATGGTGAGCAATGACATAAATGGTCCTAGTCTTTTCTCTTTTTACATTTTTTTCTATTGGTACAATTTTGTAGTACATAATGATTATATTTATTGTGGGAAGTTTCTACATGTATATAATACATCTTTATTGTCCTTCTTCCCTCCTGCCCCTCCCTGCTCCAAGTCTTGTTCTCCTTCCTGTTTGAAAAAGCTCTATTTTTATTTTTCTATTCTTTTTTTTATCCGATTTCTTTCCTTCTCTCCCATCCATTTCTTGTTTCGCTTCCTAATTGAAAAAGATCTCCCTACTTCCTATTGTCTATCTTTATTTTACTCTGCATTTATAGATATTTTAAAGGTTTTATTGGTACATTTCAGATATACATAATGATAACATTCATCTTAGGAAATTTGTACCCTGTACATGATTCTTTTTTTCCCCATTCCCTTCCCCTTCAACCGCTTTTCCCGTCCTTATTTATAACTTTTCTATTCTCTTTTCTTTTCCCTTCCTTTTTCTCCCCTCCCCCTCCTTCATTCATGCTCCTATTTAAACATTTCCATTCCATTTTCCAACATCCATTAGAGATTTTTGTCCTTGTTTTCCCTTTTGGTTTCTCACAGAAAACAAATGTGATGTTTAAACAGCCATGTCTGATTTATTTCTCTTTATTAGAGTGTGGTCTCAAGGTACATCCATTTATCTAGAAATGTCTCAAATTTATTCATTGTGGCAGAGTAGTACTTTATTCTAAAAAAAAAAAAACAAAAACCCCACATCTTCATTGAGGCATCTGTCGATGGGCATTTGGGCTCTTGTCAAGATTTAGCTATTATAAACTGTGCCATTATAAACAAAGGTGTGCATATATTGCTGTGGTATGATGCTTTTAATTCTTTTGGGAAAATACCAAGGAGAATAGTTCAAGTAGAACCTCTTATTTTAGTTTTTTGTGGAATCTCCATAGTGCTTTACTAATGTCTTAAAGAAATTTATATGCTTTAAACTGGAAAAGTGGCTGGAGTTCCAAATGTACTATTGTGTAATTAATGAATGATGATGTAGCCTTA
>PVIR01034920.1:0-16851 GCA_004026965.1 Petromus typicus | reverse complement strand
TTTTTTTGTAGGTGTGTTTTTTTATAGCATCTATGGAGGTTATTTGTTATTGGTCATATTGGCAGTATCAGTAGGTGTCCTAGAGGTCTTGCTGCAGGGTTGCAGCACAGCACTGCCAGTCAGGAGGTAGCTATTCTAGGCAGGGTAGGTTCACTGGAAGTTCAGCGCATGTGTAAGGTGCCCCATATAATTCCCTTGTATTGTGTGAGGATGGGATCACCCTGGTGGATTCAGGTGGATGTAGCATAGTGTGTTTGGTAAAGAGTGTCAGTGTCTGAGTGCTACACAAGGAGAGGCCATATCAGTGGGCCTAGGCAGGTGCCTGTCCATGTCTGAGGACTCGTGCATGCACAGAGCCACTGGACCTCCAGCTATGCCAGCTGTGTTGTCTACAGTTCCCCGAACTGTGGTGCGGCCCTGTTTACATGAGGCACATTCCACTCTCAAACATCCTCAGAAACGAGGGCTGCTGCAGTGCACGTCTGCAACTCTGGTCTAATCTGCTTTCTTTGATTCTTGTCAGTGTCTCATTTCAAGCCCAGGACAATGTGAGAGACAGAAGAAAAAGTGAGGTGAGACACTGGGCAAATTTTAAGGGCAGTTCTAGGAACTGCGAGGTGGTACTTAGCTCTAGTAAGCAAGACCTGTGAACAAACTCAGAAAAGAGCGAGAGCTGAGAAATAAAGTTTTTATTCATTGCAACCATGTGCCCAGCTTTAAAAAAAAAAGGTTAGTAAATAGTAAAGGAAGAAATGGCTCATTGGTAGCAGTCAGCAGGCTCTGCCATACCAAGTGCCTTTATATCATCAGTGGAAGCTAAGACATTAGAAGGAATTGCCGTAGCACGACTATTCTGTTACATGATGGGGTTTAATGTCTTCTGAGCAGAGTGAAGGTCCTTTGAGTCAGGTTGAAGAAAAATCCTTAAGTAAGCAGTGTAACTTGAATGCAATATTTCTGTCCCTAAATGAGCATCTAGTCTTGGTTTTTCTATTCTTGTGTATGTATATGGCACAGGGCTTTCACAGAGTAAATCTTAGTAATTATTTTTTGAATGAATCAAAATGTTACTCTCTCCTTGTGTGACATTTTGAGTGAGATAAGCTACTTCACAAAGCTAAAGAGATTTTTTTTTTTTGGTCCAACTGTTCCATGTAAGGTACATTCTTGGTTTATACTGTCTGCTAGACTCCCCCACAGTCTGTTACCAGTTTATGCATTCTCACATTTTATGAATCTTTAATTCTTTCTATGTCTCGGTTCTTCATCCACTAAAAGAAAATGTCAAACAACAATTTGGGACTAAGAAATTCACTTTTAGTCCTGGAGAATTTCTGTATGGCCCCTATCAGGGGAGCAAAAGCAATAAGCAGTACACAGTGCTTTGGGAATACGGAAGGGAGAGTGACTGAGTGATTCTAACTCAGGGCAGAACAGCAGGCTTCATGAGTATGGGTCACTTAAATCAGATATTTACCTACTTTTGATAATACATGAGATTGAACCCTAGATCTTCATATTGAGCTATATTCCCACCCCTTTTTATTTATTTATTTTTTTGAGACGGAGTTTTGCTAAGTCACTAACCTGCCAAAGCTGGACTCAACTCATGATTGTCCTCCCTCAGCCTCCAAAGCTGTGATTACAAGTGTGTACCACTGGACCTGGCTGAGGTGAACATGAGGAATATTTCAATGGGTAAAGACAGGGGAATATGAAAGTCATTTCTGTAACTAAAAACCATCCACAGACTAGCAAGGAAAATAACTTTAGAGTGTATACAAAACTGATCATTATTGTACAAGAATAACTTGGTTTTTGTTTTATATCAGTGAATGTTTGCTTCTGAAACTTTCTTGTCTTTAACTTCTGTATCATTTCCTGCCAGCAGACATAAAATCAGATACAGAGATTATCAATGATAGGAATCATCTTGACACAATTCTCTTCAAGACTATTTAATGCTGACAATTTGTATTTAAACTTCAGCTAAGACTCTTTGGCTAATTTTTCAGCTCTTGATATGCTAGTACAATATGAAGCATTTACTTTATTTCATTTTTTTTAAAGACAGGGTCTCACTATGTAGTTTAGGCTGACCCTGCTGCATAGCCCACATTGGCCTCAAACTGGTGATCATCTTGCCTCAGCCTCCCGTGTGCCTGAATTACTGTTGTGTGCTGCCACACCTGACAATATGAACCATGTTAATGCTTTCATTAGTGTTGGATTTAGAACACCATGAACTCTGAAGAACCAAATACAAATTGTTCTACCCTCCCTTACATTGTTTTGCTGATGATGCCAGTATGGTAGATGTGGTAACTAATTCTTACTTTTCAGTTTCTTTATTATATAGATTAGTGTAGGAAAGTGTAACTATTACTTGCATTTGGCTTAACCTGGGTAAGAGCTAAGAGTACTTAAGCTATTTAGCAATAGCTGCGACTCTTTGGAGACACATAGGAAAGATGGATGAGACTTAGTAATGTCATTCCCAGTCTGAGATTCTATGATATCTTTACACAGAAGCATGTTTTTTAGCTTTGTCCATTCCAGCTCCTCCCAGATCAGCTTTGCTCTGTTTTTAATCTGCTTTACACATTTTTTTAGATCAAATTATATTTGAAGAAAGAGTTCTATTGCTTTAAGTACAAGACCATACGTATACTTATATGTGAATAAATTACCAAGAGAAAAATTAGAACGCACTTCCTTATATGAAGAACTACTGGTTGATCTTGGGATTCTTTCAGCTATTTTCTAGATGGAGCATTATAATGTGTCTTTCATGGAGTCATTTTTTTAAAAAATATGAGTTCATTAAACTAAACTCTGTGTACATTTTAAAATATATTTTTATCTCTCTACATGTAGGGTACTGAGTTTTTCTAGTTGGTTCTAGTATTCTATTTTACTGTCTGCTTTACAGAATTTTATATCTTAGCAAGTAGAATGTGGATTCCTATCGAGAAAATCTGTTTTATTAATTATAAGGCATATGTCTCAGGCTACCAAACCAAATATATTGAGTGTGTTGAATTAAATATTTAGTGCTTCATTGACTATTTCCTCTGACTTCCATTAAGGCTCCATGGAATAATTCTTCTGTAATAAGCCTCTTGTTTGGGGCCAATTCACAGATTGATGTAGAGTGAACCATCTCAATGGCAATTAGGGTGTGCTAAGCTTTTCCTAGTATCTCATTTGATTTCATTATAGGTTATTTTGACAGGAGGTTGGCAAATTTCTGTCACTGTAGTCAATAGTTTGGTTTTGTTTCTAGATAGCTGGTTGTACATAATTTTGTTGTAAAAATAGTATTTTTGGTATTGATATGGCATAAAAAATGTGAAATGTATACAGAGTTCAAAATGGATTTAGCATTAAAGGTTTTATGGCGACACATGGTGCATGCTTGTCCTCATGTACAACTAAGCTTCAAATCTGTATTGTGATTTTCTTCCTCTCTAGAATACCTGTGATATATTTGACTAGCTCAAGCTAATGCTTCATCACAGTCAATCTTTTTCTGCTACTTTGTAGTTACACCTTTCCACACTCAAGGCCTTTTCTTGACTATAGTTTTCCACTTCACAGGTCATCATAAATCATACAGCATATATTCTTTGGATTCTCGACACTTACCCATTTCTTATGTGTATCATTCTTTTTTATTATTGAGCATTGTTCCATTACATGGCTACTGCAGTTTGTTCATTTACCAGTTGACAGACATTTGGGTTGTTTTCATTTTGAGGCAATTATGCATAAACCTTCCATAAATATCGATACTGAGAATTTTGTGGGAAACTGAGTTTTCATTTCTCTTAGGTAAATACTAAGAGTGGTGTTTCTCAGTCATATGGTAAGTGCTATCTTTAACTTTATAAGAAACTGCCAGCCAGGTGTGGCGGTACTTGTCTGTAATCGCAGCACTGTGGGGAGCTGAGGTAGGGGATTGCAAGTTTGAGCCTTGCTTAAGCAACTTAGTGATTTAGTGAGATCCTGCCTCAGAATAAAAAAAAAAATTAAAGGGGCTGAGAATAGAAATCAGTGTGAAGGCCCTGGGTACAGTTTTCAGTACAGTAAAGCAAAACCTACCAAACTCCAAAGATACGTGTTGTTTTGCACTCCTGCCGGCAGTGTGTAAGAGTTCTAGTTATTCCACACCTTCAACTGGAAACTTGTAAAAGCCTTTTAGCAGTCATGCAGTCCTGTCTCACAATTTTGATTTACATTTTTCTCATAAGTAGTAATGTTGGTTTTTTTTTTTTTATGTTCCTTTATCACCTGTATGCCTTTTTTATGTAATGTCTATTGAGACTTCTTGTTCTTTTGTATTAGGTTGTTTTGGCTCTTTGTTTTTGAGTTTTTGGAGTTCTTTTTAAATTTTGTATATAAATCCCTTACAGGATGTGTTTTGCAAGTGTATTTGTACTAGTTTTGGGCTTATCTCTTAACAATATCTTTAAAACAATTCAACCTATAATACTCACTTACTATTTTTTCTTGATACTTAATTCTTTAGAGTGTTTTCTTCTTTTGCTACTTGTATAGCTGTAATTGCCATAGATTTATTATTATTTTGTATTTTTGTTGTTTTTTTGTATGCTCAAATTTTGAATCTTCAATTAGATTATAAACTGGTGAGTAACTATTGGTTATTTTTCTATAGATTACATAGAAAATAGACATGAGAAGGAACAGGCAATGCAGTCATAACTGTATGCCCCTAACTGAGATGATTAAACCTTGTACCTCGTTTTCTTTTGCTATGAATGATCACCCAAAAAGCACTTTGGCTTGTATTTCTGTTCATCATAGATCCACTATCCCACTCCTTTGAAAATTTCTTTTGTACCATCTTACTATTTCCTATATCCAACAATTACAGCTTTTACCTTTATAAGGGTATGGGTAGTCTCTCATAAGACACCCCACTTCAGGAAGTTGGTAAAATTATTGCTACTTTTGATTAAAAACATTCTAACATGATTCACAGAGTGAAATGTGATAACTGCTGACATCTTCAAAACAATTTCAGTTGACCAACCATGAGATTAATTGTGTCATTCTAGTTCTTTATTGTGCTTGAAATAAAAACTGTAAAGATTTTATTTGATCAGGGGTCCAGGATGATTAAAACAAGTACATGATTTGTATTTCTACAAAGGGAACACTGAAACTTCTTAAGATTTAAAAAAAATCAGTTAAGGTCTCAGAAAAAAAATTATCATGTAAGTTCCTATTGCTGATGATTTATAGACCTCTGCTCACTACTAAGGAAGGAAGTAATTTTATTTTTATGGTTATTACTCTGAATCTCAGCCCAACCTAAACCATTATTGTCAGAATAATATAAAGGTACTTGTGATGCAGAGAAACTCCCACAAATATAACTTGTGGATTATTGGACCTGGGGTGTTAATTTTGACAGTTCTCCCACAAATCAATGAAATCATGCACTGTGCTAGGTATTGGGGAAACAAAAATAAAAACTCAGCTCTTGTCCTGAAAGAACTTATGAGAGAGAACTTAGAAATAAAGAGTTCTGGTGCATTTTGTAAAATTGCCTGCTGTTAGTAAGCGTAAGGAACACGGGAAGCTGGAGGGGAAGCACCAAATGTGCCTGCAACAGTTGAGAAAACTTCTTAGAAGGGTCCACTTAAAGAATGGAGGAACTGGAGTTTGCTAGAAGGGCCAGGAGACTGAGTGAGTCTCTTCAGAGAGTTGGAAGCAGATGCAGAGTTCCAGAAGTGAGAGAAGGTCCGGCCTGCTTTCCTAGGAGAGGGCACCTTAGAGTCTCCCTCAGTGCTATAGCAGTCAGGCTTACACTGCTGTTAGTCTGGTTAGAACATTGAGCTGATGAAACCAAGACTGAGGTTTTCACCTCCACCCACTCACCGTGAGCTTCCATTTCATGATGACGACATTCCTCTGACAGACAGCACCAAAAATCTTTGCTCACCAGCTCACAGACTAAGGTATAACATGTGTCACCACACCCTGAATAAAAATGTGAGGGTGTGTGGATTTTTCACTGTATATCCTTGATCACAACTGAAAAATGGTTCTGGGATGGGCCTCTGGATGAGTCATTAGCATAATTTTTCTCTATATATAATACTTCTTATTTTTAATGACCCCAATAATTTTCAGCTCTTCCAAATATATAGCATTTTATCATGTGTGTATTTTTCCAGCTCTGCTGCAGAAAGGATGTGACATAAATATTTAATCAGTCTCAGCAGAATTGGCTTTATTTCACTGCTCCAGATTATCTAACTTCAGTGATCTAATACTTGTGGCATGTATAGCAAAGAACCAAAACTTAGAAGTCTATTTTAGAATAATTTAACAACAGCTATGAATTCTTTTTTCAAAAGGTAGTTTATAAAATATAATGACTTTAAAAGTGAGCAAGGCTTTATTTTTGAAGATCATAAAATATGCTGAATGTGCTATTTTGTATCTATTTCTTTGTGAATCCAGTCTTTCCATTACATTCGTGTTTATACCCCAGATTATTCAGTGTACACGGATGAAAGGACTGAAAAATATTTTGGAATGTAGTCTTTAGTCACTGTTAATACTAAATACTAAATTTAAGAAACAAATATCTTGGTTTCTGCCAATGATATGAAAAAAATAAATTTAAAAATACCAGGCTAATTGTTTACCTCTGGTAGCTATTCTGTAATCAGCACATGTTGTAGCTCTGTTTTCTCCTCATTCAGCTCCACTCCCAGTAGACTTGGGAGAGTCATCATTTTAATGCGTGCTCTGTCAGTCTACCACTTTGCCTGCTATAGGAAGATCAAACAGCACCAAAGTGCCTCTTTTGACATATAAATTGTAAGCTAATCAGTACATTATTTTAGGCAAATTGCATTGTTTCATTATGAAGTTTTCCTGACTGTTCCCTTCATCTTTATTTTGTTTTTGTGAAAAGTGTTAGGAAGGAATTGGGAGTGAATATCTGTGTTTGTGAATTTGTAGGGTTTGTGTATTGGACTAAAGTAGAGAAGACAGCAACATGCTATTAAAACGTTAAAGTACACAATGTGAAGTCCAGTTTCAGGTCATACAGCATCAGCTTCACATTGCTTCATGGCTACACTGGGCAAGTGCAGAGCAAATGTCTCTAAAAGGACAGACATGACAGCATTCTTTTAAATAGGTGGTTTGTCCAGAATCAAAAGACATTTTTCAACATCATATAGAAAAGAATACTGATATTAAATTGATCTTATTATCTACACCTGTAAATGCAGATTCTAACATCTTTAAAAACTAAGGATAGTGGTGTACTTAATTGAGTACCAGGGGCTTACTCTAATATTTGTAGGTAATATGTTTAGATCCTTATTATTTATAAAACTATTTAGAAAGATTATTTTCAACTACTTAGTCTTATTTGCTTTAGTAGTACATGAAAATAAGTACCATTAAATATTTTGTATTTTATAAAGAGGATGAGAGTTGATAAACTATGATAAGTCTTCAAAGACAGGTAACAACTGAATAGGTAGGGAAATGGGAAAAAATGAAAACTAACTCCTGTCATATACTAGTACAAATTCCCAATGTTGAGTGGAATCATGATGTGTATATAAAATGTACCAATAAAGAATTCAGTTAAAACAAAACAAAAAAGACAGGTAACAACTACTGTCTATTGTTACCTTCTGAGCAAGTATAATACCAGTTCTTCAATCACATTCTTGACAATAAAGTTTGAAAGATAATATGATTAATAATATTACTTCTTTCTTTCTTTTCTTTTCTTTCTTTCTTTCTTTCTCTCTTTCTTTCTTTCTTTCTTTCTTTTCTGTCTTTCTCTCTTTCTTTTCTTTCTTTCTTAGGTCGAGCTGGCCCTGAGCTCACTATGTAGCCCAGGTGAGCCTCAAACTCAAGTTTGAGTTAGATAATCTGGAGGCAATCCTCCTGCCTCTGCCTCCCGAGTGCTGGGATTATAGGTCTGAGCCACCATGCCCTGCACTATGTTATGTGGTTCTGATTGCTGGTGGGCAGGAGTCACCATGCCTGGCATTGTTGTATGTGGTTACTGGGGATGAACTCAGGAGCTTGCACTTGCAAGGCAGATACTGGAACCACTGAGCTAAATCCCCAGCCTCCTAAATTTATTTTTAGCAATTTAAATCATAAAGCAAGTAATTTGATAAAGGTATAATGGAATTACTATTGAAAATATTTGGCTATTTTTTAAGTTTTAAAAGGTTTAATGTTTAGCTCTTTATCAATATATCTGCTTGTCAAAATAAGTACTAAATTTAGAATGAAAATACTTACTGTAGGTTTTTTAATTAGTAGAGAATTTGATTAAATTTATGTGTCAGTGATAGTATAAATTTTAGTTCCTTAAAGTTTTATGCTACAAATTTAGAAGAGAAAAAAAAAATTGGTACCAGGGATCAAACTTGTGACCTTGAGCCTACAAGGCAAGCACCAGAATCACTGAGCTAAATTCTTGGCATTTAGAAATTTCCTATCCTGAATTTATTAGCAACTGAATGATGAGGCAGTTCAAAGAAAATATGTTTATGCTGTTAAAGATTTGCCTTTTTATTATGATGGTCTCTTACTACTTTCTAGATCTGACAGTAGGTATTAGGTCATTTCATCCTTTCTGAGCTAGTGCTAGGGTGTTTCTTGCAATGTATTTTCCAGTGTATGGGCCAGACTGCTAATCCTCCATACTAGAGATTCCCAGGATGTTCATTGCTGGCCATCGATTCAGCTCCAGGAAAAATGGTCTCTGCTGCCAAGGAGTTAATGATTCAAGAGTGTGCTTCCACCACTGTGTATATTTCCTGATATTCTTTCCAGATTCCCCTTTGCTTATGTGTGTGTGTTCTAATAAATTTTCTTTTTTGCAAAAATCTCTTTTAGAAACTGAATGAGTATTTAATCCATACAAATGAGCAAATCAGTAGGATTTTGGAGTAGTACATCTCAGGATGTCTTACGTTCAGAACATTTTAACAAATGGTATTTCTCATTGACTGCTGATCACTGGTGACTGCTTAATTCCCCTTCTCACCTCCTTCGTCTGGCTCCTCCTCTCCCTGCCCCACCCCCATCCCTTTCCTAGGTAAATTGGTCCACTCTAACCCACATACAGATGACTCACAAACATAGATCTCTTAGGAAACTCTGTCCTCTGAGACCTATTCATCTTATTTTTTTAAATTCAAATCTTTATTGATACATTATATATACATATCTTTGCATTCAACTTTGAGAGTTTGTACCAGTATATGACATGACTTAATTCTCATTTTTTCCCATTCCCTTTACCTACCCTACAAATTCCCAGCCCCTATATACATAATCTTTGTTTGCTTTTTTTTTATTACTATCACATTCTTTTTTCCCTCATTATTTACCCCTACACCCTATTTCTTTTTAAATATTTTCTATTTCACAATATCTACTATATATACCAGAAGTCATTTACATCTTCATTTTGTCACACCAGAGAAAAGATATTTACACATCTGTGACCTATTTATTTCACTTATGAGGATTTCCTGAAGGTACATCCATTCAAGTATGAATGACTCAGTCTTATCATTTTCTTATGGTAGAATAATACTCCATTCTGTAAAAGAACCACATCTTCTTTATCTAGTCTCCAATTGATGGATATTTTGGTTGTTTCCAAGATTTAGCTATCACAAGCTGAACTGCCATAAACTTGGGTGCACATATGTCGCTGTGGTATGAATCTTTTAATTCTTTTGTGTATATACCTATCTCTTTCACCATGTAGCAAGCTAATAAATATCAAAGTGGATAAGAGAACTAAATATTAAAAAAGACACACTAAACCTTCTGCATAACAGGTTAGGTAAAACTATTGAAGATATTGGCTTAGGGAAAGACTTCCCTGAACAAAACCTCTATAGCTTGAGAATTGGCAGAAGAAATCAACAAATGGAATCTTATTCTATTAAAAAGCTTCTGCATAGCAAAGGAAACCACCAACAGAGCGAAAACGCAACCAACAATATGGGTGAGAATCTTTATTAGCTGTTTCTCAGACAAAGGGCTACTATCTATAATATATTCGTTCTTGATGTCATCGATTGGGCTTCTCAAGAGTCATTTCAAACTCAGTGTTCAGAATGAAAATCTTGTCTTTTCCAGTCGTGCTTTGGTGTTCTTTCCCTCTTTCTCCTTCACTAAATGACACTTCCTCTTAGGTAAGCTAGAAATGTGGAACATTTTTGATACTTATTTTCTCTCACCTACCATCTCCAGTTTATGACTTAAATTTATCCATTCTTCTTTACCATTACTCTCTACCTTACTGTTATCATCTGAACAGGTATAAATAATACCAGTTCTTTAGTATTCAATCACACTGATCATTTCAAGAGCATTTCTGATTCTCAGATTCTTTTACTTAGTGTACTTTAGATGCTAAGAACAATTGTGTTCTTAGAATAAAGATAAAACTCCTCTGCGCCTGATTCCATTTGTCTCTCTTCTCCCAAAAGGTCAGCTCCTGCTGAATTGTTCTTTTGCATGGTAAACATTTTCTTTTTTAGTTTTTTGAGACAGGGTTGGTCTTGCTTTGTACTTCAGGCTGATCCTGAACTCAGCCTCGAACTCAATGTAGTCTTCCTGCCTCTGCCTTATCTGCTGGGATTACAGTTTGAGCCCCAACCTGGCATTGTATGTGGTTTCCAGGGATTGAACTCAGGACCTTATGCTTGCAAGGCAGGCACCTTGAACCATTGAGCTAAATCCATGACCCTAATATTTAATTTTTAGAAATAGAGATGCTTCCAGTAGTAACCAGTACTTTTTATTTATTTATTTTTTTTTTTTTTTTGAGACAGGGTCTCACTTTTGTAGTTCAGGCTGGCCCTGAGCTCATTGTGTAGCCCAGGCGAATCTCAAACTCACAGCCATTCTCCTCCCTCTGCCTTCCTAATGCTGGGATTACAGGCGTAAGCCACCATGCCCAGCAATGTGGTGTGTGATGCTGATGGCTGATGCCTGTGTCTCACCACACCTGGCATTGTGATATGTGGTTACCAGGATCCAAGTTGGGACCTGGAGCTTGCCAGGCAGATGCTGGAACCACTGAACTAAATCCCCAGCCCTGATTTTTCTGTTTTTGGTCACCAGGAAATCTCTTAGGTTTTCTGTAATGTTCTTTTGACAAGATCCTATTCATCTTTCATAATTTCCTTCCTTACCTATAGGGCAATATGGTGTCTCAAGCTTATTTGTACATTTTCTTCTTCAGACCTAGAAACACTCATTCTTCCAAATGGTCTTATTTGCTTTTAGTGAGCATAATATTTAGAAACTACCATGTACTTTTTATTTCTTTGTCTTCTCCAATTGCGTTGGTGAAGACTTTGATATTGTGTTGAAAAGGAGTAGTGAAATTGGGCTTCATTGCTTTGTTCCAAATCTTCAAAGAAAGGCTTTAGTTTTTCGCTATTGTATATAGTATTAGTTATGAGCTCCTCCTGTGTGGCCTTCACTGTATTGAGGTACAGTCTTGGTGTACATAATATGGTTTGAATCTTTATCATGGAAAGATGTTGCATTTTGCCAAATACTTTTTCTGCCTGTAATATTTAATCATCATGTACCCGTGGTTCTTCATTCCATTGATGCATCATGTTCATTGACTTGCTTCTGTGAGACTATCTTCGCATCTCCTGGATAAGTTTCACTGTATCACAATAGATGATTCTGAAAGTATGCTCTGTTGAATTCCATTTGCTAGTATTTTGTTAAAGGTTTTTGCCTTTGTGTTCATTGAGGATATCACCCTGTGGTTTTCTTGTAATGGCCATGTATTGGGGTAATACTGGCCTTATAAAGAGTTTGAAAATAAAGGGGGAAAATGTTGAGATTGTAACAAAAAAGTAAGGAAACAAATTTTATGTATATGGGGGAGCGGTAAGGTGGGTAGGGCTATGGGAAAAAATGAGAATTAAGTTGTGTCTTATACTGGTACAAATACCTATTATGAAGTGTAATCATGATGTATATATGTAATGTACCAATAAAGATTAAAAAATTAAAAAAAAGAGTTTGAAAATATTCTCTTAAGATTTTTTAGAAGGGTTTCAGAAGGATTGGTATTCTTCATTAAATGTTTTATAGCATTCAACCATGAAGACATTATATTACTGATGAGAGAGATTATATTACTGATATACTTGTTATCAATCTGTTCTTTTATATTTCTTTATAATTTAGTACTGATAATTTTATGTGTCTAGTAATTTATTCTATATTAGTTGATTTTTGTTGTTATATAAGTGGTCATAGAAGACTATTCTTGTGATATCAGACAAAATTTTCTGCTTTCGTTTCTAGTTTTATTTATTTAATCTTTTTCTTAGTCTAGATGAATTCTTGATCATTTGTATTATTTTTTTACTTCTGTTTTAGTCTTTCAGACATATTTTCTTTTTTCTAGTGCTTTGATATGCATGTAATGTTATGTTGCTTATGTGCAATGATTTTTTTTTCTTTTTTGTGTAGGCATTTCTTGCTATAACCTTTCCTGTCCCCTCTTCTGTCTTTTTCCCTCCATTTCCACTCTCTTCCTTTCTCTCAGTGCTAGGGATAGAAGCCTAAAGTCTTATATGTTCCAGAGGAGAGCTGGCTCACTGAGTTGCACTCCCGGCCCTTAAACTTTCCTCTTAGAACTGCTTTTGCTATATCCTATGTATTTTAGTATGTAGTGTTTTCGTTTTCATTTGTCTGAAGATGTTTTTAAATTCCTTTTTAATTTTTCATTGACCCATTGGTTGTTGGGGAACATACTGTTCAATTTCCATGTACTGGTGAATTTCCTGAAATTCTTCTTGTGTAGGATTTCTAGTTT
The DNA here is from genome assembly GCA_004026965.1 of Petromus typicus. Taxonomy (NCBI): domain Eukaryota; kingdom Metazoa; phylum Chordata; class Mammalia; order Rodentia; family Petromuridae; genus Petromus; species Petromus typicus. Next base: position 3,959 of record PVIR01034920.1, on the reverse strand, counting down.
CAATGGTGGTAGTCAGAAAAGATACTTGACATAATTTCAGTTTTCTTATATTTGGTAGTTTGTCTTGAGCCCTAACATGTAATCTGTTATAGGGAACATTCTGTGTGTCCTTGAGAAGAATGTGTATTCTGTTGCTTTTGGATAAGACATTTTTTAATGTCTGTTGGGCTCAGTCTAAAATCTTATTCGAGTCTAATATTTCCTTGTTAATTTTTTATCTTAATGATCTACCTGAAATTGAAAGTGAGATATTGAAACTCCCTATAATTATTATATTACACTCTATCTCTCATTCTTTAGTATTTATTATATATATTTAGGCATTCTGATATTGAATGTACATATATTTGCCATTGTTATGCCTCATCATGAATTGTCTCCTTAGCACTGAATAATATCCTTCTTTTTCTCTTTTTACAACCAAAGTCTATTTTTTTCTGTTAGAAGTATTGTTATCTCTGCTTTCATTTGGTTTCCATTTGTATGAAGTATCTATTTCCATTCCTTCACTTTCAGTCTCTGTGTCCTTCAAAGGCCTTAAAAGTGAGGTTATGCTTGTAGGCAGCAGTATAAAATAAGAAAAAATAAAATGGTTACTTTTTATGACAGTATGGTCTTCTAATATAGAAAAGCCTATAGATGCTACCAGAGAATTGTTAAAACTAATAGACAAATGTAATACACTTGTAAGATATAAAATCAATACTCAAAAATCACTAACATTTCTATTCACTTTAATAGTGAACTGTCTGAGCTGAGGATTTAGATCAGTGGCACTGCATCTGCCTCACAAGTATAAGTTCATGAGTTCAATCCCCAGTAACCACAAAAAAAGAAAAGAAAGAAAGGAAGAATGAAAGAAAGAAAAAAAAAGATAAACTGTTAAAAAAAGATATCAAGAAAATAATCCCAATTGTAGTGGCACAAAAAATACTTAGGTTTTTTGGGTTTTTTTGGTTTCTTTTGCAGTATCAGGAATTGAACTCAGGCCCTTGTGCTTCCATGGTTTTTTTTGGTTTCTTTTGCAGTATCAGGAATTGAACTCAGGCCCTTGTGCTTCCAAGGTAGGCACAGTACCACTTGACCTAAATTCTTGGCACTACTTAGGAATAAATTTAACCACAAAGGTAACAGACATATACACCGAAAATGATAAAAGACTGATGAAAAAATTGACGAAGATACAAATCATTGAAATGATACCAGTATTCATGGTCTAGAAGGCTTGATATTGCTAAAATGCCAATAGGGCTCAAAGTGATTTACAGAATCAGCTTAATTCTTATCAAAATTTACAGAACAAAATGCCTTAAATAGCCAAGTTAGTCATGAGCAAAAGAGAATGAAACAGGACATATTAACTGATTTCAAACTATACTGCATAGCTATAGTAATTAAAACAGTATGGTACTGGCAAAGTGGGGGGGCACATCAACCAAAGCAACAGAGACACCCAAAGTGAACCCACATGGACAGTCAGTTGATTTTTCTTCAAAGGCATTAGGAATACTTGATGGGAAAAGGATAAGTGATGTTTGGGAGAGTGGAAATCTACACGCAGAAGAGTGAAATAGGGCCATTACCTTTGGCCATATGCAAAAATCAACTCGATTGAACTGTTTTGTTTTGTTGTATTGTGTTGTGTTGTGTTGTTGTGTTGTGTTTTTGGAGATGGGGTCTCATTTTGTAGCTCAGATTGGCCCTGAACTTACCATGTACCCCCAGCAAGTCTCGAACTCATAGCAGTTCTCCTGCCTCTGCCTCCTGAGTGCTGGGATTACAGCATGAGTCATCACACCCTGCATTCTGGTATGTGGTTACCAGGGATAAAACTTGGGACCTTGTGCTTGCCAGGCAGATGCCGGAACCACTGAGCTAACTCCCTGGCTCTTGAGTGGCCTTGTAAAAGAAGACCTAACTTAAAATTTTTGTGGAACAATGACATCTTTTATTACTATAAACTGTCCTCAGATCCAGAAGCATACTGGGACATCTTCATTTGCTCCAGGTTTTTTTGTGCTTGACAGTAAATTTTTATAATTTTTCTTCTTAGAGACCTTACACCTTTCTTACTAATTTCTTTATATTTTATATCTCTACTAATGGATCTATTAACAAACTTTCTCTATGAAAGAAAGAAATAGAAGGAAGGGAAGGAGGAGAGAAGAAAGAAAAAGGAAATTAAAGGAAAGAACTAAAAAGGCAAAAGGTAGAATGCAAAATATTCTAGGTAGTCCTTAAACTTTCACCTGCCTCTGTTAGCTTCATTTTTTTAACATTGTTTAAGCATAGAAATAACGTTAGTGAAATATTGCTGTGAAATAGTTTACAATTTAATTGTCAGAGTACTGTAACATTCATTATTAGAAAATGACTCTGGGGTCTTTTTTAAGCTTTCCTCTTGCTTGTAGTTTTTGGCATCCTTTACAGACTTGTATGATTTTTTTTAGGGCAGCATATTTTCATACTTTATTTTGGTGAAGGATAACAACATCAAGTAAAATTTTAAGACTATATATTGTATAATTTTGGATGTTTTCATATAAGAAGACACTAAGATTTTATTTTTTATAAAAATATAACTCACTTTTTAAGTAAGAGTGACTGTTTTTTATTGGGCAACTCCAGACCACATTTGCTTACTTCCCACGCTGTAGTTTTTCTGATGTCCCAAACTTTAAGTATAGAGGTCAGAATGACATTTTAAGACTCTAGATCTTAATACCATAATTTATAAATGGAAATTATTCAGTTTAACAAAAATATTATTTTTTAGATTAAATTAGTTTTTGATGTTTTGATAATGTTTATTTTTAATACTTTTTATCTTGAGATTAGGCTTATAAGAAAGTTGCAAAAATAGTACAAATAATTTTTATCTTTGACAGATTACACAGATGTTAAAATTTTATCACATTTGGTTTATCGTATTCATTTCTTTTTTAAAATGTTTGAAAATGAATTTATGAACATGATTTGCTGAACTATGTACTACTAAGTACTTCAGTGTGTATCTCTTAAGGACATTATCTAAATCAAGGAATTAACATTGATTTTTAAAACTTGTCTACTAGCATTAAAATTTTGTCATTTGCCTTGCTAATTTCCTCACCGCATAGTAGAGGTCCAGTACAGAATCACAGGTGAGTTGTTTATTTTTCTTTCATTTTCCTTAACCTAAACAAGTCCCTCAGTCTTTATCTTTCATAGTTTTCACACGTTGAAGAACACAGAACTGTTTTTTGTAGAATGGCCTTCCATTTAGGTTAGTCTTGTTTCTTGGGGTGAGATCTGGGCTGGGCTGTGGTTGTAATCAGGAGTCACGTGCTGTATCCTCCCTGCCAGTTCCTGATGATAGCAATAACTGTGATCACTTGTTTGTAGGGATGACGAATCACATTTTTAAACAACATGATTTTTATGGTTTGTTGGTTTTTCTTGGATATATGGTTTAGTTGACTTTATTTTGGCAAACTCCTACATGAATATAACATGCTTTGATCATTTTCAAGCCCCCATTACTCTCTTCATCTTGCCTCCCTCCCATTTCATATTTTAGGAGAAGAGTTTCACTGGTGGTTTTTCTTTTTTTGGTGCTAGGGACCAAGCTTGTGACCTTTTGCTTTCAAGGCAGGTGCTGGAACCACTGAGCTAAATAAATCCCTGGCCCAAGTCGTCAATGTATATATTTTGCTCTTATCAATCCCTGTTGCCCGCCTGTGCACCCTTCTCTGACCCTCTTATTCCCTGCTTATTATTATTTTTTTTTTAATTATCTTTATTGGTACATTAAATATACACATCATGATTGCACTCCATAATGGGGATTTGTACCAGTATAAGACACAACTTAATTCTCATTTTTTCCCATAGCCCCACCCACTCTACCACCCCCCCATATATATAAAATTTGTTTCCTTACTTTTTTGTTACAATCTCAACATTGTCCCCTTTCATCT
>PVIR01034919.1:0-16813 GCA_004026965.1 Petromus typicus | reverse complement strand
AAAAAATTCAAATTTACATCTGGAACCACAAAAGACCTAGAATAGCCAAAGCAATTCTAAGCAACAGGGACATGGTGGGGGGTATCACAACTCTGAACCTGAAACTATACTATAAAGCCACTGTGATAAAAACTGTGTGGTACTGGCAAAGTAACAGACCCGAGGATCAATGGAGTAGACTAGAAGATCCAGAAACTACGCCAGATACACTGAGCCACCTCATCTTTGACAAAGGAGCCAAAAATCTTCTGTGGAGGGAAGATAGCCTCTTTAACAAATGGTGCTGGAAAAACTGGGTTTTAACTTGCCAAAGGCTAAAACTAGATCTAACTCTTTCACCGTGTACCAAGCTAAAATCAATGTGGATAAGAGACCTAAATATTAAAACAGACACTCTAAACCTACTACAAAACAGGTTAGGTAAAACTCTTGAAGATATTGGCTTAGGGAAAGACTTTATGAACAAAACTTCTATAGCACAGGAAATGGCTAAGGAAATCAACAAATGGAACCTCATTCTTTTAAAAAGCTTCTGCACAGCAAAGAAAACCACCAACAGTGCAAACAGGCAACCAAAAATGTGGGAAAAAATCTTTACCAGCTGTTCCTCAGATCAAGGGCTATTATCTAGAATATATAAAGAGCTCAAAAAAATCAGCCCACTCAAATTTAATGACCCAATTCAAAAATGGGCATCTGAAATGAACAGATATCTTTCAGAGGAAGAAGTAAAAGCAGCTAAGAAGCATATGAAGAAATGCTCAACATCATTAGTCATTCGAGAGATGCAGATGAAAACAACATTGAGATTTCATCTCACTCCACATAGAATGGCTGCCATTTCAGAATCAGCCAATGGCAAATGTTGACGAGGCTGCAGAGAAGAAGGAACCCTTCTCCACTGTTGGTGGGACTGTAGACTCGTACAACCCCCGTGGAGATCAGTTTGGAGATTCCTCAAAAAGCTAGCATTCGAGGTCCCATTTGACCCAGCCATTGCCCTGCTAGGTATATACACACAAGAATTAAAAGACTCATATCACAGTGACATATGTGCACCCATGTTTATAGCAGCCCAGTTTGTGATTGCTACATCTTGGAAACAACCCAAGTGTCCATCAACTGGAGACTGGATAAAAAAGCTGTGGTTCTTCTACAGAATGGAATATTACTCTGCCATAAAAATGATAAGTTTGAATCATTTCTACTTAAATGGACATACCTTGAGGATATCCTCATAAGTGAAATAAATAGGGCACAGATAGGTACATATCGCATCTTTTCTCTGGTATGAGAAAATGAAGCTGTAAATGAGTCCTAGCATTGTATGTTATATATTATGAAATAGAAAATGCTCAATGTAAAATAGGGTGAAAGGGGAAAATGTTGAGATTGTAACAAAAAGTAAGGAAACAAATTTTATGTATATGGGGGGGGTGGGTAGGTCAGTGGGAAAAATGAGAATTAAATTTTGTCTTATACTGGTACAAATCCCCATTATGGAGTGCAATCATGATGTGTATATGTAATGTACCAATAAAGATTTAAAAAAAAAAAAAATAGAATCCAAATGCCTATCAACTGGAGACTGGATAAAGAAGATGTGGCTCTTTTAAAGAATGGAGTATTACTCTGCCATAAGGAATGAGTTTTAGTCATTTATACTTAAATGTATATATCTGAAGGATATAGTCATAAGTGAAATAAATAGATCACAGATGTGTAAATACTGTATCTTTTCTCTCATATGAGAAACTGAATATATAAATGAGTTCTAGAGTGTATGATAGATACTGTGAAACAGGAAATATTCAAATGGTAAAGGTGAATAGGGGCATATAGTGTGAGGGGAAAATGTGATGGTTAAAAAAAGGAAACAAAACATGTATATAAAAGGCAGGGGTTGTAGGGTGCGCAGGGGAGTGGAAAAAATGAGAATTATGTCTTGTCATTAACTGGTACAAATTTTTAATGTCAATTGTGATCATGATATTTACATAAAATATACCAATAAAATCAATTAATTTTTAAAAATAACTCAGATACCATCATATTGAGAATTATCAATGTAGTTGAGTTTTATTCAGCAAGAACACACATATTTTAAGTCATAACACTTTTTATTTTATAATGATCACCTAGATAAAAGTATTTTTTCCGAGCTTGAATTTATCATTTTTTTTCTTTTAGCCTAGTATTTTGAGTCTCTGTAAGAAATTTTTACTCAGCTGTTTTTTCGTTGATAACTTTTATAATCCTAACTTTTATCTCTAGGTCAGTGGCCTACATAAAATTATTTTTGCTAGATAAGTGTTCAAGTTCATTTCTTTATAGCACGTTTACAGCAGCTCAGTTTGCGACAGTTACATCTTGGAAACATTCAAAATACCCATCAAATGGAGTCTGGATATAGAAGATGCAGGGTTTTTTCCTCATAAAATGGAATATTAGTATGCCATGTGAATAAATATTTGTTATTGGGCCGGGGATTTAGCTCAGTGGTTCTGGCGCCTGTCTTGCAAGCTCAAGGACCCGGGCTCGATCCTCCTTGGTAACCACATACAATACTGGGTGTAGAGATTCACACCCAGTAGCAATCAGTACCACATATCACAATCCCGGGCATGGTGGCTCACGCCTATAATCTCAGCACTCGGGAGGCAGAGGCAGGAGGATTGCTGTGATGTGGGTTTGAATCTGAGCTCAGGGCCAGCCTGAACTACAAAGCAAGACCTTTTCTAATAATAATAATAATGATAATAATAATAATAATAACTTGTTTTTATTATTCAAAAATCAAATTGGTAAACGGACTATTTTTTAATTACAGAATTATTTTACACTATTTATCGGTCAAATGTCCATATATCTGGGAAGCTATTTGTGAATTCATTATTGTTTTGTATTAAGCTACATACTTATCTGTTTGCCAATACTACATTTTCTCAATTACTGTGGCTTTATGATGAATTTTGAAGTTGAGGCATTATAAGTTTTCCATTTTATTTCTTTGGAAAGCTGTTTTATATACTGAAATATTTTATAAATTACTTATCAATTTTTATCAAAATATTTCTTTGCATTAAAACTACAGGTGACTTAGAGGCACTCTAAGTGAACAGATCCTTTTCAGTGAAGAAGTAAAAGCAGCAAAGAAATGTATCTAGAATGTTCATCATCACTGGTCATATGAGAAATGCACGTGAAAACAACACTGAGTTTTTTTAATCCCTCCACAATGAGTGGCTGCTATCATGAAATCAATCATGAACAAATGGTGATAAGGCTGTGGTGAAAAGGGTACCCTTCTCCATTGTTGGTAGGAATGTAGACCTGTGTAGTGACTGTGAAGATCAGTGTGGATATTCCTCAAAAAACTAGGATTAGAACTCCCATTTGACCCTGCTAATTCCCTGTTGGGTATATATATGAAAGCATCATATCACAGGGATGTGTGAGCAGCCACTTTTATAGCAGCTCAGTTTGTGATAGCTACATCTTGGAAACATACCAAATGCCCATCAACTGGAGTCTGGATATAGAATATGCAGGGTTTTTTCCTCATAAAATGTAATATTGGTGTGTCATAAAGAAGAATAAATTTGAGTCATTTGTATTCAAATGGATGTACCTTGAGGACATACTCATAAGTGAAATAAATAAGATATAGATGTGTAAACATATCATTTCCCTAGTATGAGAAACTAAAGGTGTAAATCAGGTACAGAATTATGATAGATATTGTGAAATAGGGATAAAATGTTCAAAGTCAAAAGAATAAGAAGACTGGGAAATAAAGAAGGGAAAGAAAAATTTGATGGTAAAAATAGAAAAATGGAAAGAAGGTTTATGTATTTTGGGGAGTGGAAGTGATAGGGAGAGCAGCAGAATGAGAAAAAATGAGAATCAAGATATGCCATGTATGGATACAAATTTATAATGTTGAATATGAGCATAATGTATATCTGAAATGTACTGATAAATTCCAAAAATGAAAAGATCATTACTTTATGATTTTCAGTGTATAGGGTAATTGTATTAAAATTATTTAGATGTATTTCTAGCTATTATATATTTTATGTCATTAGTATTTATTTTTATTGTTTTATTGAGTTTATTAGTGCATTTTAGGTATACATTACAATCACATTCATCATCAAGAACTTCTACCTATACATGACATATCTTCATTCTCATTATTTCCATAATTAACTCCTGCAATATTTTGTATACCTGGTACTCAGAATTAATCAAACTTATACAGAAAACTAATATAGAATTAATTATGTATCTACTGTATCTATTTTTCTTCTCTGCAACATCACAGCACAGGACAGACTGTTTAGTTATTCCTTGACTATTTCAAGGATTAAAAAATGTTCTTCTTAAGGTCAGCTATTATAGTTTTAATAAGTGGTTTTAAAAAATAACAACAGTTTCTTTGTGAAAGTGAAAATAGTACTTACATTTTTACCTACTCTTATGACATAGTGTTTTTGAAAAGCAAACTTAATTGTTCTTTAAACATAAACCCTTGAAATATGTTTATCTATTAAAATAGATAAACATAATTGTCGGTTTTCTAATTGCTCTTTTTTCTAAGCTGGGTTTTCTAGTTACTCTACTAATTAATGCTGAGGTATGACTGCAGGTCTCAGTGATCCAGATGGCTCTTCTCCACATAGACTTCAGCATGTGAGTATCTCCCTTTAAGGGTGAAGTTGAGCACTAAATATTACATTTGTGCCATCAATTTGGTACTGAAATGACCACAATTATCTCCTCAGATCTATCATTCTGTATTCTTATAATTTGATTCTAATGTTCCTTGACTAAATGTTGAATGCTTAGATAAATCATTCCTGTGTATAACCCTCCCTGAAATATTTCATCAGTATTAATTCCTGTTGTTTTCTCAAAGTTTTTATATTTTATGTTAACTTTAATTAGCATACCATACCAATCACCATTATAATAAAGAGCTGTTTGCTGAATATTTTACTTTTTGAGACTGCTTGAATAGCTACCTATATGGAATATATTTTCCGGTACTTAGACTGGATATGTACCGTGCTAGATAAATGTAAAATATGTCTACAACTAAAATTGCATTCTGGTTTAGTTAATTCAGAGAAAAGGTCAACAGTTAACACAAATGAACAAGAACTCTTTACTCCTTTTGTAACACAAGTAAATTAAGAAATGTACTCAATATGGGATAAATTAATCCAAGCTGTTAATTAACCCTTCATCCCACTGTTAAGTTCAAAGTTGTTAGTCATATATTTTAAAAGAGTAATGAATAGATAGCTAAAAACATAAAGGGTTATAAGAAAAAAAAACAAATATTTTGAAGTTGGTAGTATTGCTTGAGATTCAAGTTACATTATTTAAATGATTTATAACCTGCAAAAATATATATATTAGATAGTTAACCTCATACTTAAATGGGTATTAATTTATGAAGTGATTTTTCATCATAGCTCCACTTATAAAATAAGCTCATTAACATACATTGTTATTGTCAGAGTTTCAGCTAATTAGTTATCTCTGATAAAAATATACCAAATTCAACAAAATGTTCTCCAATCCCCCACATGTGAGTATAGCCTTCAGGGAAGAATTTGTTTCTTTAAATAGTATTTTCTTAGACTACTTAAAATACAATTTTGTGCATATTGAAAACATGCAGAAGACCAAATTAAAAACAATTCTTTAAATTGCCCCAGAAAGAATCACAATTATCAACAAATGTCATAGTAAGAAATTCTGGTGAGACTATGGGAAAAAAGAAACCCTTCTTTATTGTTGGTGGGAATACAAATAGTACAACTAATATAGGAATTAGTAGGGAGCTTCTTCAAAAAGCTGAAATGTGAAATACCTTTTGATGCTTTTATTCTCCTGTTAGCTATCTTCCTAAAACAGTTAAAGACATCAGATTTGGTGATACACTCATTCCTATATTTATAACAGCAACAATTCATAATAACCACTTCTTAGAAGTGGTTTATATGTCAATCAACAAAAGAATAGAAAAGAAAATGTATTTATATACAATGGATTACTATCCTGCCACAAATAAGATAAATTTGTTTTATGTAAGAAAACAGTCACATCTTGAGATTAAGTGAAATGAATCAGACAAGCTTAAATATTGCATGGTTTGTCTTATATGAGAACCCCAACTTGTAAATACAGAACAGAAAGAAAAAAAGAAAATTAGTGCTGATGACCTGGGATAAACAGGAAGGAGTGATACAACCAAGGAAAATATGCTTCTGGCCCATACTTGACTCTTCTGACAATCAGAGTTGGGTATAGCAACGCCAAGCAAAGGGCATCATATTCATCCCATTTATGGAACTGAAAAGCATTCCAAGGACTCTATGACAAAGAAAGTTCAGGATGGAATTGCAGAAAAAACAAAAATGCGTACAGTAGTTTTGGGTCCTCAGATTCAAGAGGAAAGCTCAGCTGTTTCAGTGATTGTGGAAGTGGATGAGAGAAGATGATGTGATGATTGTGGGTAGAGTGACAATGATGACATTGGCAGTTGTGACGGAACTGGCCTTGGCAAGTTTGAACAGAGTAGACACAGTGGATGACAAATTCACCATGTGACAAATAAGATGAAGACGATTGATAAAATGGCTCCCATCAAGTGTACATCTGGACCAGAAACTCTTCTGGTGGAAACACTGGGATTAACTTTAAGAAACAGATTGGTATACCAGCAGAGGCAACTGGTAATTGCTTCCCTCAACACATCAGAAATTTTAGTGATGTTGAGATGGGAGAAATTATCATGGGGAACATTGAACTTATTCATTATACTCATCCTAATCCAGGGCAAAAATATACAGCTCTTATTATCAAAGAAAAGAGACTTACTGTCTGTGCTTAAACAAGGCTTGAAGAAAGGGCACTGTGCCTTCTACCTGTCTTGAGTCAGATATATACAGATGGGTCAGGAGAGAATTTGAAGGCTGCAAAGGGAGACGGCAAAGATGAGTTCACCAAACAACACCCATTCTCCTTGGCATTTACACTAACAAGAGAACAGGCTGTGCAGACTTTTGAGGAAGTCAGATTTCCTCAGCTGTCTAGAGTTCATTCCTATGTACTTACTTTGTACATAGGAATGAACTCTAGACAGTTACTTTGTTACTTTACTTCCTTTACTTTGTTAAAGTAAGTGGAGTCAATGATACTGAGGATGTCTGTTAACTGTGTTATTTCTACCAGAGTGAGTTTAGATTCTTGCACATTTTGCACTTGATTTTTAACAAAATACTTATTTTATTGTGCATATGCACACACACACACACACGCGCGCACACACACACACACACACACACACACACACACACACACTCACACACACACAATTCGTGTTCCTGTCCTTAAGCTTCCAATATCATTCTGTCCCTTGGAGATTTCTGAACTAAGCTTGTCAAGTACTAGTTTCTAAAATTTTACTTGGGACCACAAGGATGGTGAAGAAGAAAAGTATTTGCCCACAACAGACCTCACACATGTTTTTGCTACTAGTTTATGTAATATTTATATAATAAATTTTGACAAATATTTACTTTCATAAACTTAAAAGTGATTCTTTGAAAACTTATAGAAACTTGGCCATAAAATGACAGAGAAACACTGGCACTTGAATGTTGAATGGCACTATATATATGAAATAATGTGTGTGTGTGTGTGTATGAAATAATGTATATATATGAAATATATATAAGTATATATATAAATATATATATGAAATAATGTATTCCAGAACAGTGTGAGATTTCAATGTTAAATCCTAGTACAGTCAAATCACAAGCATTGGCACTGCACTTGAATTTTCTGAGAAAATTTAAGAAAAACATGGCAACTTGAAATTGATATTTATGAAGTTGTTGATTTACTTGTCTTAAAGATGTAAATGAAATTTCTAAAATGATATGAAACATCTATATTCTCAAATTTTCTCAGAGTTTTGTTCAGTTATGTGTTAGTTTGGTTTTCAGTGACTTCTCACATATTTACAGTCTTCAAACACGTGATTATCTTTGTGTAGTGACACTCAGTGATTTTTACATTCAGAGTTACTCTCAGACAGCAATATTTTCAGTAAACAAGAATAGATTCGACTTGCTGAATGTAAACACTGAACTCAAACCACTTTAAGTTTTATCACTTATTGTATTAATTTTAAATGTTAGCACTGCATGTGTGGTATTTATACTGAAATAAATAAAGTCTAGAAGCTAAATAAATAAAGAAAGATAAAAAGGCAGTAATAAGTAGGTAGATAGATCTTTCTTAAATTGGAAAGAGTTCGAGAGATGGAGGGAGGGGTCGGATGAGGGGAAAAAGAAATGAAGATGTGTTATGTACACACACCAACTTTGTACAAGGAATATAAACATTACATATTGCAAATGAGTACTGATTAAATAAACAAACAAATAAATAAATATATGCTTCATGAAGCACACCATGTTAAAAGTGGCATCAACTGTAAAATATCAACTCAATTTGAAGACATCAAATTTGAGTCCCAGGATGTCAAAAGTAAGTCTGATCAAAGATAAATATATTGACCAATGAGTGATATAAGTAATACCCAAGGAAGAAATACCCTTGAATTAGTTTTAGCTATTAGACAGAGGTGGGGTAGTTACTCAAAGGAACCAGTCCCTTGGTACTCAAAATTCTTCCTCTGCTATAATTCTGGAAGACCAGGGTGATGTAAGCGACAGAGCCAGAGTTCTGGATGTGACTCCTGGAAAAAAGGATTCTGGAGGCTCTGGTCTGAGAATCACTGAATGATGTGCAGGCAATGAAACATGATGAAGATGAAAAAACAAAAATAGACAAACTAAACCACATTGTTTTGTAATAGACGATAATATAGTCAGCCTTGGAAGCTTGCTAAATGGTTTATGTATATTATCTTCAAGTGTTTAAAATTAGAAAGAAAACTATTTTTAACTTTAAATGAGAAAATCTGTGCATAGAGATGCTAAGTTTTACAAATTTTATAGTCATCAAATTTTATAATTGTGGTCGAAATTGATTGAATCCCACTTGTTTTTAAAACCTGATTATTTTTTCCTTAAAATTTTTATTTATTTTAATCAACACATGGAAATTACATAAAATAATCTGCAGGTCAATCCATGTTTTCAAAAATGATGGGTGTTCCTTCTTTCTGAAGGCTGCTTCATAGTTTACTATGTATATATGCAATAATTTCTTTATTTATCTGTTAATAGGCACTTAGGTTAATTCTACAATTTGACTAGTATGAGTAATTGTGCAATGAGCATGGTACTGCAAATATCTCTTCTGTAGATTGATTTTATTTCTTTTGAATAGAAATCTACCCAGAGTTTTGCTTTAGTTATGTGATAACTGTACATTAAACGTCCTGAGCAATCTTTCTAATGTTTTCCATAATTGCTGTCCTAATTTACAAGGCCACCAACTATGTGCAGGTGTTCTCATTTTTGTACATCCTCTCAAAGTTATTTTCCTTCGTATTTTTAAAATAGTCATTCTAACAAGAATGAAATGATCATCTAACTGTGGAATTAATTTGTATGTATCTAATGATTGGTAATTGTAAGTCTTTTTTGTATCCCTATCATTACTTCTATTAACTTTTTATATTTATTTTTTAGAGAAATATATTGCCAGTTCCTTTTCTTATTATTTGGATTTTTTGAACTACTTAGTTGTCCTGAGTTCAGTATATATTCTAAATTTTAATAGCTTATTGGACAGTTTTCAAAAATTGTTTTCCCATTCTGTAAGTTGTCTCTTTCTTCTTTTATTTCCTTCAAGCCTACTAGTGTGATATAATCTCATTTTTTATATTTTTATTTCAATTGTGTCTGTCTGCTCTCAGTGTTTTATCTTTCACATTCAGAAAACTCATTGCATAGAACAATCTTATGGAGCTCTTTCTGTTTTGTTTTTCTTTAGTAGTTTTATACTTTTTTTGGTTCTTATGTTTAATTATTTGATGCACTTGAGTGAAGTTTAATTATTCAATATACTTGAGTATATATATATACTTTTTAATATATATTTAATATATTTTTTAATATTGTCCCAAAGTCATTTATTCAATAGACTGTAAAACCATATCTTTTACAGTAACAGGATCCAAGTTTGTATTAAAAACATAAAGATATAAGTAAGTATGACCACTGTGTTAATGAGAACTTTACAAGAAAATTGTTCCAACAGAATTATATCTAAAGAGAATAATATAAAATAAAGAAGGAGAAAAGTAGATTTCTTGTAATATAGGCTTTGAGTCACATAATTATGGAGGCCAACATGTTCCATGATTTTCATCTTCAAGCTAAAGAATTAGGGAAGTCAGATGTGTGATTCCTTTAAATTTGAAATCCTGAAATCTCAGAGAGTGACTGAGTAACTCCTGGTCGGAAGTTAAAGGCTGAAAACAGAGAAGCGATAGAGCCCATTGGCCCAAAGGTAGCGTTTTACTCTTTCCCTGAGAATCCCTTAAGCTGGTCAAGTTGATGTATAAAATTAGCTTTGACACACACTAAGGAGAAGCCACATATCTTAATAAAATTGCCAAGTTTTTCAGACATTATTGACTTATTTGACGAAAGATCACTTGCATCACTTGTTGAGAAATGGCTTTCTGGTGAACGTCACAGTTATTCTGAAATATGAGACATTTTATTGCTATAAGATGAATCACTGTAATATTGTCTAAATTATGCAGTTTCAGTATGTTGATTCTTCCATACTACAGCTTGCAAACAGAGTTTTAGGGATTTTTCTCCCAGGAAATATTTAGAAGTTGCTTTTATTAAGAAATATTGAGGTAACTACTAAAAATTGAAATGCAGACTAATTTGACAATAAATTAAGATAGCAGTGATTTTCTTTTGTTTTATCTGAACAAGAACCTAGTCAAAAACGTGTACTGTGGAAAAACACATAGAATTCTAGAGTACAATGTGAACATACATAGTCATAAAATAAAATTATGTTTAGTATAAAATTTCAATACCACTCTGAAATAACAGAATACAATACTATGGTAGATGCTAGAACAATATTTGAGATATTCATGTTTTGAATTGTACAGAATAAGTCAGTTTACCTTTTAGATCAAATGGAAAAATAATTACTTCAAGTTCACATGCCTTGCCAACCTATTCATAAACTATCATTGTCTATTTATATCTTTGATGAATTTATTTTATCTTTCAAAGTGATTTATTGGTTAGGCACTAGTAAATATACTACAAATTATAAATGAAGAAGTAATAATTTGAAGTGAAGTAGTTCACAGAATTCTGCATTGGCTATTCTCTTAGAAGAGTAAAATTTTCTGTTACTGGAGCTTAGCATGGAGCCTTCTGTCCTTTCTGTTTTGGTTCTCAATTAAACTGAAATGCTTGAAAGTATCAGATTGTGTAGATCATGTCAATTCAAAAAACGATTTCTTAAAACTTAAGAAACAATTTATTTTTTTCTGTAATAACATACTTTAGTACTATTTTTGACATTTTTTAAAATCACACCCAGGATTAGTGTGTAAAATAGGTTAGACACTATTTTAGCACATTGCTAGTGAGACAATAGCAAAGAAGAAGGTGAGTACTTCTCTGGAGGAACTTATATTTATGAAGGGAATACAGACAAAGGGAATTTAGAGAAACAGAGAAAAGCAAAAGCAACATTAAAGGTACAACTACTATAGTTATTTTTTAAAAAGAATTCTTTCTAAAAAACCAGGACTATTTCACCTACTTAAATAGCTTGCGTAGAAAAATCTTCAATTCTGGATGGAAATGACTGCCACAGCACTAATTATAATAATCTATACAAAAGCATTAGATCTAGTTTTAGTCTTTGGCAAGTTAAAACCCAGTTTTTCCAGCATCATTTGTTAAAGAGGCTATCTTTCCTCCATTGAGGATTTTTGGCTCCTTTGTCAAAGATGAGGTGGCTCAGTGTATCTGGAGTAGTTTCTGGATCTTCTAGTCTATTCCATTGATCCTCAGGTGTGTTACTTTGCCAGTACCACGCAGTTTTTATCACAGTGGCTTTATAGTATAGTTTCAGGTTCAGAGTTGTAATATCCCCCACCATGTCACTGTTGCTTAGAATTGCTTTGGCTATTCTAGGTCTTTTGTGGTTCCAGATGAAAGTTTTGATTTTTTTCTCTCGATCTGTGAAATATGCTGTTGGGATTTGAATCAGGATTGCATTGAATGTGTAGAGTAGTTTTGGGAGTATAGCCATTTTGACAATATTGGTTCTTCCTACCCAGGAGCAAGGTATGTCTTTCCATTTTTTGATATCATCTTCTATCTCCTTTTTCAGAGTGCTATAGTTTTCAGAGTAGAGGTCTTTCACCTCCAACTTTCTCAGTTGCAAATTAAGATACAATGAAAAATATACAGCATATGGTGATTCTAGTGAAAATATCAATATTTTTAATATTATAAGGATGATAAGTAAAATTTTTGAAGTTTTAATACATTTTAGTGCAATCAAACTATTAAGATAGTTCAACTTATATCCCTGAATTTGCATCTGATTTTATGCATACATTACATGGAATGTGCTTAGAAAGTTTTGAAATCATTAAAATAAACATTTGTCTTGAATATAAAATATTCTTAAAAAATTTACATTGTAAAATTCTTTTTACATAGTTTTATGGTGAATTATTGATAAACTATGGATTGGAGTTTGAAATATTGATAAACATTACACTATTACTGATGTGAGTTTTTTCAGTTATTTCTTTTGAAACAATATTTATATTTATGTAAGTTTAGGTTAAAATACATTTACATTTACGTTTTTTTTTTTCTGAAACACCACCAGTACCCACATGAAGTGTCTTTTAATACTTCTACTATTATTACTACTACTACTACCACTACTACTAATAATAATAATAATATATACTATGTCCCATTTTGCCACTACTTTTAGTCCTAGCTCTATAGTTTGTGACACTTCTCAGTCAATTCAGACTTTTACCATTTGGTTTAACAAAGAATTTCAGAAAAAAAAAATGATCATCAAATTCACAAGTGGAAACAGGCAATCAAACTGTTGACAAAGACCTTGTCATCGCTCAGTAGCTGGACTGTTGATGTAAAATCCGGGTCAGTTGCTGTTTCTGTTTCAGGATTAGTGCTGAACGAGCAATGTATGCCATTCTTTAAAACCTGGTGGAGTTGGTTTTTGTAAACTGAAAATTTCATAATTACCATTGTTCTTTTAGTTTATACACTCATGTGACTGCGAGTTAGTGTGAGCTGTGTTTTCAGATAGTTCAAATATATTTGAAATTGAAGAAAATGGAAAATGGAAAATTTCAAAATAAATTGATCAATAAGTGAAAAAAAAGCAATCAATTATAAATTTAAATAACAAAAGAGATGCTGTTGAAAGAGGACTTGATGATAGTAGAGATTAGAATTTTAGAACTAACAAGTATATATAGTTGTATACACAAATGAGAAACTTTAAAATGTTGGAAAATTTTTTTCAGTACTGATTTTAATGTAGATCCACTTAGTTTCTTCACACTTTCAATCACACAGCCTTAAACCAGTGATATATTAAGAAATAAGGTGAGACATGTATATAGGTATGTGTGCTCTTCACCTTAATGTGTGTAATATTACATATATATTTTATATATGTATCTCATATCTATATATGAAAACTATAGATATTCACACATACAACATGTGTGAATAAGATTTGCGTGGCCTTTAACAATATTACATGAGAGAGAAAGAAAGCATACAGGAAGTAAAATATAAAATAAAGATAAAAACTAGAAATGGGTATATTGTGACGAACACTGGTTTTCCTATTATGTTTTTGTTTGTTTGTTTTTGAGACAGGGTCTCACTTTTTTGTAGCTCAGGCTGGCCTTGAGCTCAGCCTTAATCTCACAGCAACCTTCCTGCCTCTGCCTCCCAAGTGCTGGTTATTACAGGTATGAGCCACCACGCCCGGCACAGTGATATGTGATCCTGATTGCTGGTGGGCATGAGTCTTCTTATCTGGCTTTGTTATATGTGGAGAATTAAACTCAGGCCCTTGTGCTTGCAAGGCAGGTGCCAGAACCACTGAGCTAAATCCTCAGCTCCTCCTATTATGTTTTTAAATTGCATAACTTATTGATTGGCATAGTTCCCTGTTACAATGGCTAACTGTACTTCTCAAGTGTATTGGGTGACAGGTTATCCAGATATTTAATTATTTAGAATGCGTATATTAGAACTTTTTGGATATGATTAATATTGAATATTATGTCAACTAATGTTTTTGTCTTTATAAGGAGGCTCATTGTATGAGTAGAAGCCTTGAATAGAAGTTTAAGTAAAAAAATAATAATTTGTTCTATTTCTGTCTATATTTTAATTGAGACATTAGTATGTTCCTCTCTTCCTATTGAGACTTTGGCTTTGAACTTACACCATCAGCTCTACTGATCCTCAGACTGGAGCTACGTCAAAGCCCTGGTCTCCAGCTCGCTTCTAGACGCTTAAGACTTCTCAGTCTCCATAACAGAAGTATTCTTCTATTCCTATATAATCACCTAGGCATTTTCAACTTACAATCAAAGAAATGGTATGGTGCAATGTGGTGAAGGAAATGATAAAACCAGTGTGTTTTTTTAGGAATCGATCAACTGGGCCTCTAAGACAGAGAACAGAGGGAGATGAATGACTTGGGGTACTGTTGAGATAAAGGAAAGGGAGAAAGGATGAGCTAAGACTGTATATGTTACTTCCTACAAGCCATTTGAGTCCCTCTGGGAAAAGAAAGTACAGAAGTTTTAACATTCAAGAAACAACAGGTAGGGAAAGATGATGGTCTTTTGGTATATAAGGAGAGAGAGATTGGTGGTATGGTCCTTCCAGTAAAAATGGGAAGTAATATAATGTTATTAGTAGAAGGAGGACCTATCAAAAATTAGCTGGGAATAACATTCATAAACTGAGATGCTCTGTGCAAACTAGAACTTTTTTAATAGAGAAAGAAAAAAAGTGGGTTCAAAGATACATTTTGGATAGGGTGGCAAAGAGATTTTTATCTCGTGATTTCTATATGCACAGTCACCAAGTGACAGAGTGTCTGAGATAAACCAAGAGTGTCTGAGATAAACCAATTCTTTAGAATTTAAAGAGAAGAAAAATATTAAATTATTCAGTATATGTGAGGAGAACCTAATTAGGAAAAAACAGATAACTGGGAGTTGTCACTCTTGATGGCAAAACAGGACAACGGGACAAAAATACTGAACAGTGACTGAGCTTTGTTGTACTGACAAACGGTGGGTCTTTGAACAGTTTGGTTAATGATTGAAACTTTTTATCTAGAACATTTCTAAATATTTATTTAATCAGCCACCTGAGTCCACAGTTCATTATCAGTAAATTCAAGCAAGCATGGATCCAAAATTTTCATCTTTAACAGGTTCAGTTATATTAGGTTACATTAAAAAATTATACTGTTTTATGTATAGGACTGGATTACTGATTCCTCTGTTATACACAAGAAGTCGTAGAACCAAAGGCCAATACAGAGAGTTGAATGCAATTAAAAATCTACTTAGGCTGACTATGGGACATAGTAGGACATGTCTGCAACTTCAGAAATTTGGGAGACTGGAGCAGAAGTATTGCAAGTTTGAGCCCAGCCTAGACAAGTTAGCAATTCGGCAAGATATACCATCTGAAAAAAACCAAAAACAAACAGAAAGCAGTCAAAGGTCTGGGATGTAGCTCAGTGTGTAGGGCCTGTGTTCAATCTCTAATGCCACAAAACAAATCTGTATATATAAATGTATCTATGATTTTAAAATATGGGGAGTATTTTACAAAACTGTTATAATAATATATAATAATCATAATTTATATAATTATTATAGTGAAAAACACATTATCATTAACCTCCCTTCAGAATACTCTCCTTGCTTTGAGGACACTTGCCATTCTCATCATTTCTATAGCAATTCTAGAAAACCTCCACGCTATGACTATTTTGTGTCCTGAATTTTTTAAACAGGTTACACTTCATGGTCATTTTGGTTCTGGCGAAGAATAAGAAATGACATGATACCCGATGGAGAGAACCAAGTGGAAAAGGATACCAGGTCAGAATGCTCTTATGAGCCTACCTTTGTGTTATAGGGCTCTCAGCAGCGTTTTCTGTATTTTATTTAATTGAAATCTTTATTGGTACATTACGTATACACACCATGATTGCACTCAACAACGAGAATTTGTACCAGTATATGACACAACTTAATTCTCACTTTTTCCCATAGCCCAACCCACCCTACCACCCCACCCCCTATATACATAAACTTTGTTTCCTTTCTTTTTTTTTTTTAATAATCTTTATTGGTACATTAAATATACACTTCATGATTGCACTCCATAATGGGGATTTGTACCAGTATAAGACAAAACTTAATTCGCATTTTTTCCCATAGCCCTACCCACCCTACTACCCCCCATATACATAAAATTTGTTTCCTTACTTTTTTGTTACAATCTCAACATTGTCCCGTTTCTCCTTATTTTACATTGAGCATTTTCTATTTCACAATATATAACATACAATGCTAGGACTCATTTACAGCTTCATTTTCTCATACCAGAGAAAAGATGCGATATGTAACTATCTGTGCCCTATTTATTTCACTTATGAGGATATCCTCAAGGTATGTCCATTTAAGTAGAAATGATTCAAACTTATCATTTTTTATGGCAGA
>PVIR01034918.1:0-16847 GCA_004026965.1 Petromus typicus | reverse complement strand
GGCCCCGGGACCTCATTCTTTTAAAAAGCTTCTGCACAGCAAAGGAAACCACCAACAGAGCAAAAGGACAACCAACAATGTGGGAAAAAATCTTTACCAGCTGTTCCTCAGACAAAGGGCTACTATCTAGAATATATAAAGAGCTCAAAAAAAATCAGCCCACCCAAATTTAAAAACCCAATTCAAATATGGGCATCTGAAATGAACAGATATTTTTCACAGGAAGAAGAAAGAGCAGCTAAGAAGCATATGAAGAAATTTTCAACATCACTAGTCATTCGAGAGATGCAAATGAAAACAATGTTAAGGTTTCATCTCGCTCCACAAAGAATGGCTGCCATTTCAGAATTAGCCAGCAACAAATGTTGGCGAGGCTGCAGAGAAGAAGGAACCCTTCTCCTCTGTTGGTGGGACTGTAGACTTGTACAACCCCTGTGGAGATCAGCTTGGAAATTCATCAAAAAGCTAAGATTGGAGGTCCCATTTGACCCAGCCATCACTCTGCTAAGTGTATACACACAAGAATTAAAAGATTCATATCACAGTGACATATGTGCACCTATGTTTATAGCAGCTTAATTTGTGATTGCTAAATCTTGGAAACAATCCAAATGTCCATCAACTGGAGACTAAAAAGTTGTGGTTCTTCTACACAATGGAGTATTACTCTGCCATAAAAAATGATGAATTTGAGTCATTTATAATGGACATACCTTGAGGATATCCTCATAAGTGAAATAAATAGGTCACAGATATGTAAACATTGCATCTTTTCTGTGGTATGAGAAAATAAAGATGTAAATGAGTTCTAGAATTGTATGTTATATATTGTGAAATAGAAAATACTCAAAGCGAAATGGGGTAAAGGGGAAAAATAATGAGATTATAACAAAAAAGAAAGAAATCAAAGTTTATGTATATACGGGGTGGGAGTGGTAGGGTGGTTAGGGCTATGGGAAAAAATGAGAATTAAGTTGTGTCATATACTGGTAAAAATTCTCATTGTTGAATGCAATCATGATGTGTATATGCAATGTACCAATAAAGGTTTCAATTTAAAAAAAAGAAAATGTTTTAACAAATACTTGAATTTCTTTATTAAGATGTCTTAAATCCAAGAAGAGCCTATTAGGAGTTCAAGATCCTACTTAAAAAATTTTACACAGTTCAAGTCTGTTCCTCACCTCTGCCTACTCCTGTCTCACTATGTTAAGCAAAATGTAGGCATTGAATTCTTAAGTTCCTCATAGCATCCTCCAGACTTAGACGCGTCCACCCAGAACTGCCCCTGCAATATGTTGACAGGCAAGGTCGAATAGCCCTGGGGAACTCTCTGGGATGTGTTAACTATCAAAGGTATAAATAGATGATCCTCCTCTTAAAGAAAGATGTTCAGAAAGACTCGGAGAACACCAAGCACCCTCGCTTTCATACCTCTATGAGTATATGCAGACTATATATTGGGGTAGCCATGCTAGAAAAGTGCTACCTCAGACTCGAAGGTACAATTTACCTTCTGAAGACATTCATGATGCCGTAAACATTTACCTGCCATGTATGGGAAGACTGACCACTTAAATGGAACTTGGTGGGCTCAGTAGAAGTATTTTTGCTGTAAGTAGCAGAGACTTGCTCTCTGTGGCTGAAACAATTAGGATTTTATCTTGTTCATTTAACAGGCACTTTTTCTGAAGAAGCTGCTAGTGCAGGCTCAGCAGTGTAAGAGCCACATTTTCCCACAGCCAGGCTGTTTTGGTTGGGAGATAAATACTGTAGCACCAACCACCAGGTTTAGTTTGCAGAACAGGAAGAAATCTGAAGCATCTCCACAGCCTCTGCCTTTCATCAAGAACACAGAAGTTTTCCCAAGCTGTCTCCCTGGGGTCAGGTCAACTTCCGCTTGGATCTCATTGGCAAGAGCTTGAAGAAGTGACTACCTTGAAACTGGGTAAACAAGCACAGGCTTGACACAGCTGGCATATGACAGCTGGCAGCCATCACCTAAGCACAGTATATAGCTGCTGCAAGGAAAATCAAGGGTCCATCGGCTGTGAGGAGGGCAAATGATATATATATATTTTTTGAGGCAGGGTCTCACTTTATAGTTCAAGCTGGTCCTGAACTCATCAGCTTTGAACTCAGCAATCCTCCTGCCTCTGCTTCCCAAGTGCAGGCGTGATTATAGGCGTGAGCCACCACGCCCAGCATTGTGGTATGTGGTTCTGATTGCTGATGGGCATGAATCACCACACTTGGCATTGTTGTATGTGGTTACCAGGGATCATACCCAGGACCCTGCGCTTGCAAGGCAGGCACCTAAACCATTGAGCTAAATCTCCGTCCTGCAAATGATATTTCTGCACAATGCTTCAGAAGCGATGCACTCAATTATAAGGCAATCAATCCATGTCAGGACCTCCATTTAGCACGTGGTATAGTGGGATGCTACTGCACCTGCTAAAGGAGTCTTCTCCCATAGTTGGCCACACAAAAAAATGCTACAGTGCAGATGAATCTCAAAATATGCAAAATATAAGAAATCAGATACAAAAGCCAAGTATTATATAATCCCATTCGTATGAAATATTCAGATTAGGTAAATCCATAGAGACAGACCATGGTTTGGTGATTACTAGAGGCAAGAGGGAAGGAGAATCAACTGCTTTGTGGATATGAGGGTCCTTTTGGAGGTCACAAAATATTTTGGGTTGAGATAGAGGTAACAATTGCACAACTCTGTAAGTGTACTAAATGCTACTCGATTGTACACTTTCAAATGTCAATTTTATGATATATAGTTTTACCTCAGTAGAGGAATGTGAATTCTGCTGAAGAAATTAGCATCCATTTTATGTAAAACATCGTTGTACATTATTTATACTTCAACTCCTACAATCTCATCTTGGCAACAGAAGTGTCAGTAAGAGCCACTTACCTGCCACTGAGGCAGAGACAACTAGTCACCCTCTAATACCTCCTTCTTCTGTTCTTTTTCTTCCTTAACTGACACCTAGGAAATACACCCCACAAAAAACCCAAATAAATGGGCCAGGGAGTTAGCTCAGTGATTCCAGCGCCTGTCTTGCAAGCACAAGGGCCCAGGTTCGATTCCCCAGTAACCACATACAATACTGGGCGTGGAGACTCACGCCCAGCAGCAACCAGTACCACATACCACAGTGCCGGGCGTGATGGCTCACACCTGTAATCCCAGCACTTGGGAGGCAGAGACAGGAGGATTGCTGTGATGTGAGTTGGAGGCTGAGCTTGGGGCCAGCCTGAACTACAAAGCAAGACTCTGTTTCAAAAAAATAAAAAAATTAAAACCTCAAATAAATAAAAATAAAAACAAACAGGACCAGGGATTTAGCTCAGTGGTTCCGGCACTTGCCTTGCAAGCACAAGCTCCGAGTTCAATCCCTGGTAACCACATACAACAATAGTGGGCGTGGAGACTCAAACCCACCAGCAATCAGTACCACATACCACAATGCCGGGCATGGTAGCTCACGCCTGTAATCCCAGCACTCAAGAGGCAGAGGCAGGAGGATTGCTATGAGTTTGAGGCTGAGTTCAGGACTAGCCTGAATTACAAAATGAAACCCTGTTTCAAAAAAATAAAAATTAAAACAAACGAAAAACCTCCTACATTTCTAAGCTTCTCTTTTTTTTTTTAGGTTTTTTTGAGACAGGGTCTCACTTTGTGGTTCAGGCTGGCCCTGAGCTCAGCCTCAAACTCATCACAGCAATCCTCTTGCCTCTGCCTCCCGAGTGCTGGGATTACAGACGTGAGCCACCACGCCCGGCACTGTGGTATGTGGTACTGGTTGCTGCTGGGTGTGAGTCTCCACACCCAGTATAGGTATGTGGTTACTGGGGATCGAACCCGCTTGCAAGACAGGCACCAAAACCATTGAGCTAAATCCCCAGCCCCTCTAAGCTTCTCTTGAAGCAAAGCACAATCATGAAACAAAACTTTATTCAGAGAAATGTGAATGGAAGCCTTGGGTAGGTCTTCCAAGTAAGATCCCTAACAGCGAAAGACCATTTATCCTTACCTTTTTCTTTCTTCTACCTTCAATACAGATTTGATGCCTGGAGCACAACCAACCAACTTGGACCCTGAGGTAACCTTGAAGATAGAAACCATGTGCTTATGATAAAAAGGTAAGAGACTGGGTTCCCCAGCAACAGTTAGAAGATACACACCATTCACAGGCGGTGTACCTTCAGACTTCCTTTATCTGAGAGAAAAGGGACAAAATTTTCTATCTTGGTATCTATTGGAGATGTATTATCATTTGCAGTCAGATTTATTCATAACTGATATGACAACATAACTTCATTGGATAAGTCTTTATTCTTTAAGATATTAATAATAGTATAGCCCAGAACAAGAGTAATATGCCCCATTCCAAGGTAAAAACGGCATACCTACAAGGAAAAACAGGTGCTACTGACACTTTTCTGGTATTTTTGGTGGGTGTATCAAATACAAATTTCTATCAGTTTACCTCAGAGGTCAGAGACTGGCCAAGCCCATTATATAAATGTGCTTTGTTTGACTAGCATGCTGTTAGTCTTTTTCTTCATAAGTGGCACTTAAGTGTGATAACAAGGCATGCATTCCCCAAGTTCCCATGATCCTCTCATTCTGTATTCTCTTACACTAAGTATTTCACAGGTATACAGATCCTACTTGTCTCTTGAAGGCATTAGGGTGAATTAACTTTTGAAAGAGTTTTTCAACTTGGGACTTTATTAATAAATGAAGAGAACTAGTCAAAAATATCTAAGCCTGGGGGCCGGGGAGTTAGCTCAGTGGTTCCGGCGCCTGTCTTGCAAGCGCAAGGGCCCGGGTTCGATTCCCCGGTAACCACATAACAATACTGGGTGTGGAGACCCACACCCAGCAGCAACCAGTACCACATACCACAGTGCTGGGCGTGGTGGCTCATGCCTGTAATCTCAGCACTCGGGAGGCAGAGGCAGGAGGATTGTGATGTGAGTTTGAGGCTGAGCTCAGGGCCAGCCTGAACCACAAAGCGAGACCCTGTCTCAAAAACCTAAAAAAAAATATATATATATATCTAAGCTTACACTATGAATTGATTTATTTACAATGAGCCTAACTACAAATGTACTGATAAAAGATAAATAATATATGTTGTGGCTGAGATATTAATTTAAAATTTCTCTCCAGTAAGAGAAAATCAAGATGTGACTATGGAAGTGTCTCTACCTTTGCCCCATTGAACTTCAGTTCCCACAGTGTCAGAGTTGGTGTTTTTTTTTGTTTTGTATCTGGACTATATTAGTCAACTCTGTAACAAATACGTAGGATAATCAACTTATAAAGAGAAAAGAGTTATTTTGGTTCAGCTGGGGGGCGTTTACAGCATGATCAGTTGGCTCCACTGACTTTGGGCCTGGGTGAGATCGTACATCATGGAGGGAGCACATGGTATATCACTTCATAGCTAAAATGCCAGAGAAAAGAAAAGGACAAGACCAGGATCTCAATCCCCTTTGAGTGTTTCTCACAGTGACTTAACCTCTTCATACTAGAACCCACCTCCTAATGTCATGTCCTATAGCTGCTCCTCTAGTTTCTTTATCTCTTGCTCTAGCCTATTCTCCTCTGCTTCACTGTCTAAGTCCTCATCGTCGGTGTGAGTCTGTAAATCACTCTTCCCCCTGGTACCGCTGTCCGGGTCCGGACCACGAACTTCACGGAGGAGACCTCCGCGGCGCCTTCGCGATCTTTCCCGGAGTGAACGTCTCCTTCAATCTTTCCCATCTGTACTTCCAGTTTTTCCCCCTGCCCTAAATCTAAATCCTGAAGTGACTGTTGGAGGACCTCCTCTTGGACATCTTGCAGGGTCCTCTCACTGTCCTCGAGGGCCTCTTTCACTTTTGCCTGGTTAGTCAAAAGCGCATCGCGCACCAGCCTCCAGAGGGAGAAGGCAGCCACGGGGAAAGAATCTGGGTCATCTCTAAGAGCCTTTTGGAGATCGTTTTTGACATGGTCCCAGTCAGACAACATGAGGCTTCTGCCATGCCGAAACCAAGGACTGAAACGATCGGCAGTCTCTACCAGTAGCGAGGCACTGTCTGCCTTAATAGCAGCACCATTTTGTTGTAGGAGGAGGCGGACCTGCCACTCCATAACCTGTCTAGAGTGGGAGGACCCCATAGCGAGACGGTCCTGCAATCAATACATCCCTGCTTACTGTGCCGGCCCGAGGTGGCCCAGTGGCAAGTCCTCACGATGCCAGATCTCAGTTGGGACCTCCAGTTGTCGCGTCCTGTTCCCAAGGGCTACTCATCTGGCATCGCACCACGGGCGGGGGTAATCACGTGGAGACAAAATGGTGGAGAAGCCTTTATTGCCAGCACTCTCAGCCCTTATATACAGCCCCACTTCCTTGTTCTCAACCGCCCCAAGCCAGCCTTATAGGGGGCAGTCTCTGTCTCTCTGTTTTCCTTTAATCACTGTGGCCTGGAGAGGCCCGCTGTGTATGCTCTGCCTTGCACTTCCTTTATGGAGCCGGCGTTGTTTAGCACCAGGGGACCCCACATCCTAAAGTTTCCAGCCTCTCCCAAAAGTGTCATGGACTGAAGACAAAGCTTTTAAACACATGCACCTCTGAGGACATTTAAAATGCAAACTATAGCACAGAGTACCCAGGTGGGCTACAGCCAGCAAAGCCTTTTGGTATGCCTGCTTTTTAGAAAGACTACTGTGATGGCAGCAAAGAAAATGGGTTCTGGTGGGAACAAAATCAGCAGCCAGCAAAGTAGTTATATTAGTTTGCCTAGTTACTGGTTTCATTAGTTAGTAGCTTACAACACACACACACACACACACACACACACACACACACTGTTCAGAATTTTGTGTCTTGGCAGTTTGGATTGGACTCAGGTAAGCAATTCTCCTGATCTGGGCCAAGCTTAGCTGAACTTGGCTCGCTTGATTATATGTTTGTTAGCAGCCAAATCAGTTGAAGTCAGGCTAGTCTAGATGGTTCAGATAGGATGGCTTGTCTCTTTCAGATCTGCCTACATTGCAGAGGTGGTAAGGGTTTCCACAACAGTGTTGCAGAAGTACAGGACCTCTTGAGGCTCACATTTAGGACTCACAACAATAGTGCTCCCACTACAAAGCAAGTCTCACCCCCATCCCAAATTCAAGGACTAGAGAAAGATTCTACCTTTTGACGGAAAGAGTTTCAATTATTTGTGGCCATCTCTGTAGCCCACCACACCATTAAGGAGGTAATGTTTTATCATTTAGAAAGAAATGTTAATAAGAACAGAAAGAAGTTAATGACAGTGGGAATTGGTGAGAGACTAACTTGCAAGAGATCAGTGATCACTACTGCAGAGGAGCAATCGGGTCCTCTGGTTCTGATGTGGGCAAGAAAGAGATTGGTGGCATGATTTAGAGGGACAGTGTGAGCAGCAGCACTGATGGCTGGTCTCTCCAGGTCAGATCATCAGTGTGTTCGCATCGGCCTGTCGCCATTCTAAGCCCTTGCTCTTACACAAAAAACCTTTATCCTTTGCTATACTCAAGAAATACTATCATCTGTTCATGAATGAAATGAAAACAGAGTGAAAAGGTTATCTCTAGGTAATTTTCTGTTGTTCTAGAATAGAAGACACTTTTGCTATGTTTTTAGTAGAGAAAGCAATGCTCTCCCTGTTTTGGAGCTTGCCTCTGGGACTTTGCACATGTCACTTTTCCTCAAAATGCCATTTGATCCTATCTCTCTGCTGGCCCGTCATCAACTTCTTCCCATCCTTCAAGTTCCAACTGATATGTCAGTCTCGTAAAGAGATCTTTTCCAATGACTCAGTCTAAGTGTGCATCTACCCTTCCCAATTACTTTTTTCTTTTTTGTACCCGGGATCAAACTTGTGACTTTGTGCTTGTGAGGCAGGCACCAGAACCACTGAGCTACATCCCGGCCCTTTTTCGTTGCTGTTGCTCCAGTTACTTATT
The DNA here is from genome assembly GCA_004026965.1 of Petromus typicus. Lineage (NCBI taxonomy): Eukaryota > Metazoa > Chordata > Mammalia > Rodentia > Petromuridae > Petromus > Petromus typicus. Next base: position 8,836 of record PVIR01034918.1, on the reverse strand, counting down.
AATGCAGTTCTTCATGTAATGCTTTCTCAGCAATTTTCACAATCCATTGCTGTCTCTCTGCCTTATTTGTAACTTTGTGGCTTCCAATAATCAAGATCAAGAATATTTTCCAATAATCAAGATCAAGAATATTTTTTCTTTTGTTCACCCCACCCAGAGCCTAGAAGATTGTAGTTGTTTAATATAGTACATGTTTTTTTTGTTTTTTTTTTTTTTTAGGTTTTTTGAGACAGGGTCTCGCTTTTTTGTGGTTCAGGCTGGCCCTGAGCTCAGCCTCCAACTTACATCACAATCCTCCTGCCTCTGCCTCCCGAGTGCTGGGATTACAGGCATGAGCCACCACGCCCGGCACTGTGGTACATGGTACTGGTTGCTCCTGGGTGTGGGTCTCCACACCCAGTATTGTTATGTGGTTACCGGGGAATCGAACCCGGGCCCTTGCGCTTGCGAGACAGGCGCTGGAACCACTGAGCTAACTCCCCGGCCCCATGTTTTTTTTTTAATTGAATTTTTTTTTTTTCTGAGACAGGTTCTCACTTTGTAGTTCAGCCTGGCCCTGGACTCACTTTGTAGCCCAGGCTACCCTTGAACTCAAGGCAATCCTCCTGCCTCTGCCTCCTGAGTGCTGGGATTACAGGCGTGAGCCACCACACCTGGTACTGTGGTATGTGGTACTGGTTGCTGCTGGATGTGAGTCTCCATGCCCAGTATTGTATGTGGTTGCCAGGGAATCGAACCCGGGTCCTTGAGCTTGCAAGGCAGGCACAGGAACCACTGATCTAAATCCCCAGCCCAGAATTGAATTTTTTATCAATACATTGTATATACAAATCATGTCACACTCAATGTTGAGAATTTATACCAGTATATGACATTACTTCTCAGTTTTCTTCCCATTCCCCTACCCACCCGACAACACTCCCCGTCCCCTATATACATATTATAATACATGTTTGGTTGAATGAAAACAGACTATTGTAAGCCTGGAGATAAAACAGAAATGATGCTCTTCCTTAAGCACTCTTCTATTCTGCTTTACTATGAATTTAGAACAAGATGTTGAAAAGCATAGAGAACATTTGATCTTGAAGATGTGCTTAAACACTGGAATCATTCGCTAACACAGTAAATATGCTCTGAGTGCTCATTCTGCCCTTTGTATGTGTTAACTCCGTCTTCATATAGGGTAGTGACATAGGTGCTATTATTATCCCTTTTACACATGAGGTCAGTGAGTCACAGTAGACTAAAGAGTTTGTCTAAGGTCACACAGGTAGCTCATGGTAGAGCCCAGACAATCTGGCTTTAAAACCTATGGGCTTAACTATTATGTTAAAGATTCTTTAAAACAATTTTTACCAATTCATTTGAAAGACCTGCTATCTATTTGTCTGGTGTGAAACTGTTTGAGAGTGAATCTGGAAACATTCTATCAACTTCCCTCCCAGCCGTATGAATTAATAAATGTATAGCCATCTGAAATGTTTTCTAACCCTATAATAAATTCCAACACTGACTCCTGTTTCTTTATATGGGTAGCTTCTTTGAACCAAATATTAAGAGTGAAATTGTCAAGAATTGGACTATACTATCAAATAATTTTTTTCTATTTTTATTTTGTATTTGTACATATTTGCAATATAAAATTATTACATTCCTCCTGGGGAGGTTGTACATCCATATAACACATCTTAATTCTTTTTTCATCTTCTTTCTCCCCTCCCCCCTCTTTACATCTCTTAGTCCCTTTTCCTTTTGCAAAAGATCTATCTTCCTATTTCCCATTACTTGTCTCTTATTTTGCTCTTTATTTATACTTTGGGTTTCTTGTGTAAAAAAACTCACTTGATATTTAAACTTGTTTGTATGATTTATTTCACTGACTTAAAAAAGACACAAGTTTATCCTTCTATATGGAAGAGTAGCATGTCATAAATGCCTCACTATCTTTATCCATCTACCTGCTGATGAGCATATGAATTGCTTCTAAGATTTAGCTATTAAAATACTGTGTTACCATAAACATGAGTATGCATGTAGCACTGTATATTGTGTCTTTAACTCTTTCAGGAGCACGTCTAGAAGGGAAATATCTGGATTAAAAAATTTCTAGGTTTAGGGGTTTTTCCTTTTTCTTTCGAGACAGGGTCTCACTTTGTAGTTCAGGGTGGTCCTGAACTCAGCCTCGAACTCAGCAACTCTCCTGCCTCTGCTTCTGAGTACTGGGATTATAGGCATAAGCCACCTCGCCGGGCACTGGTATGTGGTACTGAGTGCTGGTGGGCCTGAGTCTCTACCCCCGGCATTGTTGTATGTAGTTATCGGAGATCAAACTTGGGCCCTTGCACTTGCAAGGCAGGCGCCTGAACCACTGGCTAAATCCTTAGCCGTAGATTTAGTTTTTTGAGGAATCTCCATAATGACTTTCATGGTGGTTGTATTTGTTTAAATTCTCAGCAATAATACAGAAGGGTTAATTTTTCCTCTCTGCCTGTCTGGCATTTGCTATTATTTGATCTCTTAATGATATCCATTCTTTCTGGAGTGAGGTAGAATCTCAGTGTAGTTTTAATCTGCATTTATCTAAAGGTCAGAGATTTTGAACAGTTTTTTTTATGTATTTATTGGTCATTTGTACTTTTCTGAGAAGTGACTATTCATTTTTGTTGCCCATTTTTTATTTGCATCTTTAAATTTGGGGGATGTAATTTTTGAGTTCTTTGTATAAATATAAGTCCTCTGACAAAAGTTTGTTCTACACTATATGTTATTTCTTCATTCTGCTGGCTATTTCTTGTGCCATGCACAAGACTTTTAATTTGATATGATCCCATTTGTTGGTTCTTGATGTAGTATTTTCTGCAATTGGGATTCTGTTCAGAAAGTTCATGCTTATACCTACAAGAGTTTTACTTATTTTATTTTTCAGTGAGTTAAGTGTTTCTGTTTTAACATTAAGATCTTTGCTCTACTTTTTATTTTAGGTTAGTACATGGGGAGAGATATGGGTCTCAACTCAGTTGTCTGCATGTGGATAGCCAGTTTTCCTAGCACCATTTATTAAAGAGGCCATATTTACTCCAGCATATGCTTTTAGACTTTTTGTCAAAGACAGATGGCGGAATGTTTCTGAGGTTGATCTGCATCCTCTATTCTGTTCTTTTGATCCACTTACCTGTTTTGTGCTAGTAATATGCTGTTTTTATCACTGTAGCTTTGTAATATAATTTGAAGTCAGAGATTGTGATGCCTCTTGCTTTGCTCTTGTTGTCCAGGATTATTTGTTTGTTTGTTTGTTTAGTTTTTTGAGACAGGGTCTTACTTTGTAGTTCAGCCTGGTCCCAAATGAACTCAGCAATCTTCCTGCCTCTGCCTCCTGAGGGCTGGGATTCCAGGCATGAGCTACCACGCCCAGCATTGTTGTATGTGGTTACTGGGGATCAAACCAGACCTCGTGCTTGCAAGACAGGTATTGGAACGACTGAGCTAAATCCCCAGCCCCAGGATTGTTTTTGTTATTCTGGGTCTTTTCTGGTTCCATGCATGTTTCAGCATTGTTTTCACTAGTTTTGTAAGGAATGCTATTTTGATTGAGATTGCATTAAATCTGTGTTTCAGTTTTTGAAGTTTGTCCATTTTGACTATATTGATAATAAATTATCAGATTTTAAACTAGTTAAAATAGTATTCTTAAAATATGCTACAAAGTACTAGTGAAATATGCTAATTTTCTTAAAATTCTTGTAAGTCTAATGCCATCAGTGAACATGTTTATTGCTTTTAGAAAACAAACTTTCTTACTAGATGGGCCCATATCCATTATCTCTGGATATAACAAACCATCCTAAGATTTAATAGTTTAAGATAATTATTTATTCAACATAAATGAAATGTCAGTTGCAAAAGACAAGCACTGAGTAAGTCCATTTAAACAAGATATCTAAAGGAATCAAATTAATAGAAACAGAAATTCAAATGGCTATTGCCAGGGGCTTGCAGGAAAGAGAATAGGGGAGCTTTTGTTTAATGGGTACAGTTTCATTTTTGCAAGATGAAAACATTCTGACGATTTGCTGCACAACAGTGTGAACATATCTAACACTGCTGAACTGCACACTTGAAATGACTAAGATGATAAAGTATGTTTGTGGTTTTACCCCAGTTTAAAAACAATTATTATTTTTCACCATCCTACGGGATGGCTGGAACTCAGCAGGTAGGTCTTCTGGTGGTCTTACTTTGGATCTTTTATGCATCTGGGTTTGCCTTTTCTCCCTCCAAGGGCTGGCATGCCCTAGCCTAAAGTTTCCATGCAGTCCAAAACATGTAAACTGGCATTAGTGCTGATGAAGAGAGCTCCCAAAGAACCTCTGGCCGTGAGAGAGTACAGAAATCGCAGGCTGTGTTGGCCTTTCATCTCTTGTTAGTTATCTCATCTTCTGATATACCAGCAATCATACGGTGGTAATGGTAAGGCTTAATCATTTGACATGAAATTTTTCAACATATTGATTCTTAGTAGAATAAGGAAAATGGGTATTCTTACCTATTCCAAACACTGAGAAAAAGATGTCCAGACTTTCACGATGAAGTTGATGTTAGCTATACAAGTCATTTTTTGTTTGCTCATTTGTTTGTGGTTTTGGGGGGTTATTTTAGTACCAGGAATTGAACTCAGGACCTTGCGCTTGCCAGACAGGTGAGGCAACACTGAAGTCATTTGTTTGTATTTGTCCCTTATCATATTTTGGATCTTCCCTTGTATATCTAGTTTGCTGAGATTCTTTTTTCTTCCATGAATATTTGTTGAATTTTTTCAAATGTTTTTCTACATCAGTTGATGTGACCAGTTGATGTGGTTTTAAATCTGTGGAGGAAGTCACTGATTATTTTAGTATTGAACCAGTCTTGTATTCCCACTATAAATACACATAATCATGGTACGTTAGTTATCATGCTGTCTACAAATAGAGACGGTACTGGAAGGCCTACCTAACGCAAAAGGCAAGAAAAAAAGAAACAGATTGGGAAGAAATAAAATTCTCCTTATTTACAGATAATATAATGGTTATCTACACACAAAACCCCATTGATTCTATGAAATGACTTAAACTCACTAATAAGTGAGTTTAGTAAGGTCACTGAATACAAGGCCAATGCATAGAAACCAGTTCTACTTTTTAATATATTATTAACAAATAATTGTAAATAAAACTTTAAAATAATTAAATTTACAATAGTTCAAAAAATAAAATACTTAGAAATAAATCTGACAAAACATACATAGACGCTGGATGACACTATTGGAAAGAAGAAGTGGTGAGACTAATAATGGAAATGGAGTGTGGGTGGAGGGCAGCCTCTGCCAACCCATCTGCCCTTCCCTCTAGAGAAGTACACTTCCCCTTGCATAACTCATAGCTGTTACTCTGACTCTTATCTCTGGTTTTATTTGCTTATTGTTTCTCTCTACACACCCTCAAAATGTGTTTGGTCTTGACTGCAATTTTATTTCCACGATATTTCTGCCTAACAAATTACTCCAAACCTCAGTAGCTTGAAACAATAAGCATGTGTTTAGCTCGTAAAGATGCAGCTCCACAATGCAGACCGTACTCAGATGGGGGTGGTTCCTCTGGTCTTCCCTGGAGTCAGGCCACTGTCCAGGGTTTGGCTCACTATTGTGTTAGTTCAGATACTCTCGGCTGCAATTGAGGTGGCCTGACTCTGCTGCACATGGACTTTGTCCTCTAGCTGGCTGGCCGTGGTGAAGGCAGGGAGACACGAATACCTACCTGCAAATACTGTCTGAAGCCTTTGAGAGTAGCACATGAGTTAACATGCCACTGGCCAGAGAAAGTTACATGAATCAAAATCAGGGAGTCAGAAACATAGTCTATCACATCAAGGTTGGGAGCTTCAAAGTTACATGTCAAAGGGTGTGGAAAACAGGAGGAATGAATAACTGGGGACATCAGTGCAATCAATCCACTAAAAATAACTATGCCAAACTCTTATCCTTACTACTGTCTCTTTCCACAGTCCATTCATAACTCAGCTTCTGCTGTTACTTGTCTTGATGTTATCATTGTTCTCTCCTACACATCCCTTCTGGATTACCTCAAGCTAATCTAAAACTCTGGAGAGGCCTGGACCATTGATTTTCATTCCAGTCTTAGAGCTCTAAACTCTGAAAAACACTCTGTACTAGGTTGGTCTACTGAGCTGGAGGTGACAAAGAAGGGCTGTGTCTGTGCCTGGACACTTGGATCTGAACTGTGCTGTTACCATACTGTTGAGATTCCAGAATCTTGGATGTGGCCTGACTTGGCTCAGATTTATTATCTGTAGCTGTGTTTCCACTGGTGCAGCTCCTCGGTGGATCTGGAATTAAACTCTTTCCTCTGTTACTGGAAGATATTACTTATGTTGTGCTGTGCATCTGACCATGCTAACTTTTATTTATGTTCTTTAGATCAGTCACCCTATGTTCTCTCTTGCTATTTGAACCAAGTTATGGACTTTCCTCAATCCTACGGTTATATGATTCTTAAAGCAGTCTTAACGCACTGTGACTATTTTTCTTCCATGTCAGTTTACCCTCAACTCTTGGCCCAGTCCGCAGTGAGTGTGTTTCAAGCTGAGCCCCCAAAGTGCCATACTTAGGCTATGCTAGGGTTGGACAGTGAAATAAGATTCTAAGAACAATTCATGAAATAAAAACTGTGTAGAGATTAAAGCTGATCAAACTTTAGGCTAACAGAGAGGGCTAAGAATAAGCAGGAAATGTATAAAAATCCATAAATCTGGACCCAAGTCTGGAGAAATATAGATAGGAGATAATGTGGAGGTAAAACTCACGCATGTGTCCAGCTATCGAATGTTAGGTTCCCTAAGAAACAGACTTGGAGACGCAGTCTAAGTTGCAGTGTGTCTTTGTTATTAAAGAGTGTCTTTGCAAATAATACCAGGTAGAGGGAAAAACAAAGAAGGAGGCAGAGAAGCAAATCAACTGCCAAAGAGACTCAACAGACTCTGCTAGGTCCATAGGAAATGATGGAACTAAGTGGACCCCGCACAGCCGCCTTGGGGTGGGAGAGAACAGCCAGGGCTCATCCTCCTGCATCCATTAATCATGAGCTGTGAGGCAGCATGAGTGTCACTGCAGGCTAGGAAGCTCTGTAGCTGGGGCCATCTCAGAGAGAACCGAGAGCGGACGTTTGCTCACCCACAGCTTGCTCAGCCACTAGGATAAGTTCCCCCCATGGGAGACTCGAACGGCATGTGACAGTGCCCAACCACAGTGATTCAGGGGCCCTGAGTTCCCTTAAAAAGACTTTAGTTTCTGCTCCTGTAAATTCACTAAGTCAATTTTAAGACAAAGTCCGGGCTCAGCCACCGACAGTGATTCCTTTGCGCCCCATTCTGGGTCTTCGAAAATGGAGCTTTTTGTTCCCACCATCTTTAGGCAGTTTGACATATTGTTTGAGAATCATGATATAATTCTGCAAAGATAAATGGACACATTGTGTCTTAACACATTGTGGCAATTTTAAAATGTGTCCACAAATATTTTTGATTCTCCTTCCATCAAGAGTATGGCTAGCTGGGTGTGGTGGGAAGTCCAGGGATGTAACTCAGTGCCAGTGCTGAGCACATATGTGGCCTGTAGCACACAGCGGGGCCTGGTTTATATATCTTTTCTTTAAACTGGAATAAACTGCAATTGGCTCATAGTGGATAGAATGATGTGAAAGTGACACTGGGTGACTTCCACAGCTAGGTCAGAAAAGCTGATACAGTTTCTGCCCTGTTCTCTGGAATGTTATTTTTTTTTAATTTTAATTGACACACAAAATAATTATGTAAATTTGTGGGGTGATTGGCACATCTATCACCTCAAGCATATATACATTTCAAAAGAGCTAGTAATGAGGATTTTTTGAAGAGACACCAACTTTTGAAGCCCTGACTTACCGTATAAAAAATTAGAGTATCTCTGTGAGGTGGTCCAGGTCAGATGGAAAGGTCACATGGAAGAGCTCTGGGCAGCGTGCCCAGCTGTGGTCATGGCCAGTAGCCAGACACATAAATGGTGACCCTTCTGTACTACTTGAACCCCAGCCATGGAGTCACCCAGCCATCAGATCTCCCCAGCTGAGGCTGCAGACAAATGATGCCCACTGTGCTCCATCTGTATTCATGACCCACAGAATTAGTGAACACAATAAAATGATTATGGGAAGCCACTAAGTTTGGGGGTACCTTATTCCTGAATGATAGGAAGCCGTACTCACAGGATACAAAGCTGACCGCGATAGACGCCCAAGGCCACCGTGCACACTCACAGAATGTGCTCTTGTGCACCTTTTAGCACTTCCAGGACCTGTAAACAACTTAAAAACATCCTCCCTCATGGGAAATTAGAAAAGAGAGTTTCTGGGTTGAAAGACTCATTTTAATGAGTCTAACAAATGCTTTGCTCGAAGGAGCAAATATGTGACAAATGGAGTCCGAGAGTGAAGACACATCAGAGAAGGTGCAAAGTCCATCAAGCCATTGCGATCCATCTCAGCCTAGTGTCTGATATTAAATATTGTGTGAATGTTTTGATTTCTTTTTTTTTTTCTTTTTTTCTTTTTTTAAGGTTTTTGGAGACAGGGTCTCGCTTTGTGGTTCAGGCTGGCCCTGAGCTCAGCCTCCAACTCACATCACAATCCTCCTGCCTCTGCCTCCCGAGTGCTGGGATTACAGGCGTGAGCCACCACGCCTGGCACTGTGGTATGTGGTACTGGTTGCTGCTGGGTGTGGGTCTCCACACCCAGTATTGTTATGT
>PVIR01034917.1:5378-16918 GCA_004026965.1 Petromus typicus | reverse complement strand
TTAGGACCTTGTGCTTGCCAGGCAGACGCCAGAACCACTGAGCTACATCCCCAGCCCTGAGGCTGTAATTCTTTTGGGAAGATACAAAGAAGGGAAATAACTGGATTGAATGGAACCCCTAGTTTTAGCTTTTGAGGAATCTCCACACTGTGCACTAGTCTACATTCCCACCAACAGTGAAGAAGGATTCCTTTTTCCCCACAACCCTGCCAGCATTTGTTATCTCACCCTGTCTAACTTATAAACCTCAAGGGTGATGGTTTTTTTCGGGATTGTTTCCTGTTACCGGAAGTTCGCTCCCTCACTAGTTATCCTTGGGACTCCTCTAAGGAGGAGGGAGGGAGAGGAGACCAGGGCAGGGAGGGGAACGAACATATCCTGCACAAGACTTTTTACGTGACTCTCACAGTGCTTGCTGTGTCTCAGGTGCTGGGAACCCCCCTTTCCAATAGAGACCTGGGGTACTTCTGGGATGCAAGCGCGGGCTGTGGTCTGACTGGAAGCCCTAGGAGTGCACCTGGAGTGTGTTACTGTCTTCTGTCTGCCTTGAGCAGTGGCCACAAATGTGGCGGTTCCAGCAGCTCAAACTTTTCCTCCTACGTCTGCAGACCAGAAGCCCAAGCTGAGTCTCCTAGGGCTCGAACAACGTTGGCACGAGGACTGTTTCCCTTCAGGACACAGGGAAGAGCCTGTATCCTTACTCTGTGTAGCTTTGGGAGGCTGTCTTCCGCCTTCCTCGGCGGCTGGTCCTGTCATATCACCTTTTGCCCCCATCGACGTCATCACATCTTCTTCCTCTCCCGCACTCATACGGTTCCTTTTCCAAACCTTTTCTTCTCATAAGGATACAAAATTAGAGATAAACGTCCAGCCTCAAAGTCCAGCTCCTAATTACATCCACAGGATCCCTTTTGCCATACAAGAAAAATTCACAGGTTCTTGGATAAGAAGAGGCTGTTGGGGGAGGTCACTGATCGTCTTGCACATGGGCCAGTGTCACGTGGGTGTGTAGATGCTCAAATGGATGCAGAACTTCCTTCTGATGGGTGCATTTTCAATCAAAGGTTTTTTCTGTTTGTTTTGTGTTTTTTGAGACAGGGTCTCACTTTGTGGCTCAGGCTGGCCCTGAGCTCAGCCTCCAACTCACATCACAGCAATCCTCCTGCCTCTGCCTCCCGAGTGCTGGGATGACAGGTGTGAGCCACCACGCCCGGCACTGTGGTATGTGGTACTGGTTGCTGCTGGGGTGAGTCTCCACACCCAGTATTGTATGTGGTTACTGGGGAATCGAATCCGGGCCCTTGCACTTGCAAGACAGGCTCTGGAACCACTGAGCTAAATCCCCAGGGCCCAGAAGGTTCACATTTTTAAATCTGGGAAATTGTATTGTTGACTTACCTTTTCTTCTTTATTTTGTCCTTCCCTCATATTTGAAGTCTTGGATTAGTCAGATGTTGAGTTTCCTGGACTGAATGTTTGTGCTTTGTTTCTTTTTCTCCTACCTTTTTTACATGTCTTAGTTCTTACATTCTGTGTGTGTGTGTGAATTTCTTTATCTTCCAGTCCTGCTATAGATGCACCATTTCTTCAAATCTAAAAGTAATTTGTAATACTTAAATTTCTCTGCTCTTGTTACAGTTTCCTAAGTCACAGTCTTTGCTTTTTTTTTTTTTTTTTTTGAGACAGGGTCTCGCCCTGTGGTTCAGGCTGGCCCTGAGCTCAGCCTCAAACTCACATCACAGCAATCCTCCTGCCTCTGCCTCCCAAGTGCTGGGATTACAGGCGTGAGCCACCACGCCCGGCACTGTGGTATGTGGCACTGGTTGCTGTGGGGCGTGAGTCTCCACGCCCAGCATGGCATGTGGTTACCGGGGATCGAACCCAGGTCCCTGCGCTTGCAAGACAGGCGCCGGAACCACTGAGCCAACTCCCCGGCCCCACAGTCTTTGCTTTTTGATTAGTCTGTGTTGAGCTTGGAGAAAACCTATTGTGGTTTATACCTAACACCTCACACAGTCAGAGGCAGGACTGCGGATGATGGTTGTATTACAGGGGCACTATAAGTGACTTGCTGTTAGGAGGTGGTCCTGGCTGCCTGTGCTGTGGCCTTGCCCACTTTCCCTCCTAACTGCTTTGCAAGGCATAGCGTGCTGTGCCTGGTGAAAAGAATTTACCAATAGTCGAGGAATACAGGGAAGGCAAGAGTAGTCAGGGGAAAGCTGAATTTTTGATGCTTCATTTTATTTATTTATTTATTTTGCAGGACCAAGGATCCAGCTCAGGCCCTTGCACTTAGGAGGCAGGCCAGGCAGGCGTCACTGATCTCAATCCTCAGCCCTGGTGCTTGATTGGAACATATCAGGATTTGGAAACTTCCTCCCAGGAACGCATCCTCAGGTTCTGGTGATTCTGTTATCCATCTCGGTTCAAAGGAGAGCCAGATGTTGTTAGAAGGCTAACAACGTTTTCTTTTGACAGGGTCTGGTGCTCTCAGTGGTGCTAGGAACAGTCCTTCCCGGTAAAATTAAGTGACAAATATGTAAAGATTGACTAATGTTTTAGTAGCCAAGGGGGTCAGGATGGACCTGTTCCTAGAAGGGCCTACTGACTTATCCCGGGACAGGGTAGAATGGTGTTTCTTCGCTTGAGGAGCCAGTCCGCGCGGGAGGTGTCGTAGTTTTTGCGCCTAGTGCACATGTTGGAAAGTTAATGTTTCACCATGGACTCACCACGGAGCTGCAACGTGGCTTTTAAAGATACTGGTAAAAGAACCATGCTTCTTCACACAGACCTGTGTTATTTGGAAGCCACACAGAGGCTACCTGAGCCAGCGGAGATCCGCGGTATGTTCTTCTTGCAGCGCGAGCAGCTCCTGATCCGATCCTGAGACTCCATAATACATAATTTGGAGCTAGCTCTTGATATTTTACATGACGTCGCCCCCTTCCTAAGTAGATAACTCCCTTGATCTCTAGTGGCCATGGTTTCTTTAGAATATCTATCTAAAGATGGTTCAGCGATCTCTCACACCCAGGAGTGGCGAGCATGCGCCCTAAAGGCTGCTCGCGTCCTCCCTCTGGCCCCGCCCCCAGGGCCCTGGCCCCTCCCAGGGCGTCGTAGCTCACCCCGCCCCGCGCATGCGCAAGCGTGCTTTTCCCTTGGCGCCCTGGAGCGCGGCAGATTCGTAAAGCATGGCGGGAGCGTGGGCTCAGTACTGCGGTGGAGGTTGCTCCTCTGCTTCCTGCGTGTGTGACCACAAGAAGAGGGGCGACTCCTCGCTGCTGGGCCAGCGGCTCTCGGAAGACTCAACCCGCCACCAGCTGCTGCAGAAGTGGACCAGCATGTGGAGCTCGGCGAGCGGGGACGCGTCCGTGGCGGAGGCCGAGAAGGCGCCGAGCCAGGAGGAGGCGGAGAGCCCGCTGGTGTTCCTGTGCGCCGGCTGCCGGCGGCCTCTGGGCGACTCGCTGAGCTGGGTGGCGGGCCAGGAGGACACCAGCTGCATCCTGCTGCGCCGTCAGTTCCGGCTGGGCTGGGCGGGGGCAGCCTTAGCGGTGTAGCACCTGGGCGGCCTGGAGGGAGGGGAGGGGCGGAGGGGTTGTCAGGGTCACCACGGAAGAAATGGAGGAGGGTCAACCCCGATCATTTTCTGGGATGAGCATCCTTTGAATCAGCAGCGTCGCGAGCATTCAGATATTTGGGTTGTAGCCTGTCTAGTACGTGTGACCTCCAACGGGGATCACCGGGCTGTTAATTAGTAATATTCTTAGTGGTTTATTCAAGAAATTAAGCTTTCACATACTGCTTCCTGTGGAGGAGTGTCAAGATTTTTTTTCCTCTGTAATTGATTTTATTTGTACATTTTATGTATACACTATGATCGCATTCAACATTGAGTTTGTATCCGTACATGGCACGTCTTGATTCTCATTTTTTCTAATTCCCCTGCCTTTCCTACAACTCACTATGTACAAAAGCTTTGTTTCCTTTTTTTTTTTTTTTTTAAGCCATCAATTTTTTTTCTTTTTCTTCTTAAGTGTTAAAACCACGGCGTTGACACAGTGCTATGGGGTTGAGGGGTAGGAAAGAAACAGGAAAATACCAACATCTCCGTGTAGGTGGTAAGAGTTAAGGCAGGAGGATTTCCGGCTTTTAATCCTGACTTTACCAGTCACCTGTATTATTTACAGTATTTGCCAGAATTTATTTGGAGGTAAAGTGATTCACGTAAGTTTTTCTGAATTGGCATAGAAACTGCTGTTCTCTTGGGACTTGTGGCTATATAAATGTATATATTGATTACTCAGGATTGAACCCAGGACTCTGCACTAGCCCCCCTTTTTTTTTTCTAGTTTTTAAGACAGGATCTCACTGAAATGCTAATTTGCTTAGGTTGAGCTTGTGGTTGGCAATCCTTCTGCCTCAGTGTGGAGAGTGCTGGAATCATTCCTGAATTCTAGCAGTATTTTGACAGCAGAAATTTACTGTCAGCCTATTAACCTTGTAGCGTGCTTTCTGCTAGGAAGTGATCTGAGCCCCTTAGTTTGAAATAAACGTGGCAGGCGCAGTTGGGCAGCACTGCTGTAGGTCTGCACTGCTTACTGCAGTGGTGCAGGCAAGAGGTGGTGCTGGTGGTTTTGAAGCTGGAGTGAGGTTTGTGGGTAGGGCTGATGTGAATTGTCAATGGGATGATGTAAGGAAGCAGGATGAGAAGGAATAAGGATGAAGGTTGGGGCTGTAGCTCAGTGGTAGAGCACTTGTTCAGTATGCACGAGGCCCTAGGGTCAATTGTCAGTGTTACCAGAAACAAAGTAAAACAGAACCAAGGATGATGCCCTAGTTTCTCATCTGAGAAACTGCTAGGTGGGGGTGGCTTTACTGAGATAAGGTGTTCTGTAAAAGGAAATGTTGGGCCATTCGCTTCTGGGAGAGTTTTCTGCTCCTGGGGTCCAGCTGTGATCTGTTGTGGTCTAAGTAAAAGATGTTTGGGATACTAGGAGCTTCTCAGGCACATAGAGAAATGAGCACTGATTCTGCAACCTGGAGGTGAATGTGTTGATCTTCAGCACGTTGACTTTTTTTTTTTCTTGCTTGGTTTTGATCCCAATTTCATTATAGGGCAGATGTTCTTTGTACTTTGTGGCTTCAGGTTTTCATTTGTCGAGTTCCACTATTAATTGAATTTTTCTCTGTTTTGCATATTTTGTTAATATCGTTGGTTTCCTTGGATGGGATTGAAGTAACCATTTTCCCTAGAAGACCCCTGTACATTTAGGCTTTTCTAGTTTTTTGAGACATGGTCTTAGTATGTAGTTCAGGCTGTCCTTGAACTCACCGTGTAGCCCAGGCTGGTCTGGAATTTGAGGTCGTCCTCTTGCCTCATCTCCTGAGTGCTGGGATACAGGTGTGCCCCACAATGGTCTGTTTACATTTAGTTTTGAACCACTTGTGTGTGTATGTGTGTGTTTGACACAGAAACAGAGGCACTTTGGGTTTATTTTTTTCACGCTCTCCAAGTTCCAAAGTAAAAGTTGTATTAGAAATTCTCTAAATGTCTGGATGCGTATTATAATGTAACTGTCTTAATGAGACATTGCCTTTCTTTCTAGGCATATCCTGTAATGTTTCTGTGGATAGAGAGCAGAAGCTATCCAAATGGAAAAATGAAAATGGTTGGTGAGTAAGGCTGTATGTATATGAATATTACATTAGAAAAAAGAAATTGAAAATGAACACAGAAGAAAATATCTGTACCATAAAATCTCAGAGCTGTAGAGTAGTGCTAGTGTAGGACACAGGCAGTGTAGGACACAGGCTATTATTCTAAACAAACAAGACGGCCTGCGATCAGAAACAGTCAGCCCTATGGGCTGCAGCCATCCAAGTCTGTTCACAAGGGTGGCGGACAGGTGTCTTGCCATCCCTGTCATCTGCTAGCTGCATGTAGCATCCTCGGCAAGCTGAATGGGAAGCTCTGCCTTACACAGTTGTAACCTAAAGTCTGAAATGTGTCTTACTGAGGTAACTTAGGTAGTACAAGGATGCAAAAATTAATGATTAGATTTTGATTGCATTACACATGCTGGGTTTTCCTTTTCAGTAATGCTAGAGTATCCTATTCAAGTAAAGTATTTCTCAGTTTTAAAAAATTTTCTCTGTTGAAGGAAAATTAAATTACTAATGGTTTAGGGACAGGGATGTAGCTCAGTGGTGCCATACCTTCCTTGCAAGCACAGAGTCCTATGTTTGATACCTGGTACTGGAAAAAAAACTTGCCAATGGTTTACATAATAGGTACGTTTGACAGCACTAGTGTTGTTGGCATGCAGGTAATTAAAATTTGGAAAACCTGACCTCATATGACTCATATTCAGATAAGAAAACAAGGCCACTGAGCTGAGAATGCTGTTAAGGTCCCGGGCCTCATGGGTGTAAGAGCTGGGCAGCTTTTACCTCTGCTGACTGTTGATGTGTTCCCTCGCTGCTTTCCACCTCTGCTCGTTTTGACATCACCTTCATTTTTTGCCATTAGTCCATTTTTCATTATTATAAGAATTTTCTCCATTTTTGCCAGCTGCATGATTATTATACACTTAATATATGTTCATTTAATTGGCTTGAAGTTGTTGTTTAAATTCATTTTAAAAGAATTCTTTACATTATTCACATAAATATATCATTGACCATAACTTGAAAACGACTGAAAATAATTACAAAGAAACAAATGTTTATTAGATGTAGCTGAGGTATTGTGCCTGGCTGGTTCTGGTCTGCAACCATAAGTGTTAAAGATAATCAAATATCAGCTTGAGATTTTCTTCTTTAATTCACTGGATTAATAAGAATTGAAAGAGAATTACCTTTCCCATCCTGTGATCCAAAATTGTTTAATGCTATATGATCTAAACTCATTTTTCATTTATTTACTTACTTACTTTTTTGTTTTTGTTTTTTTGAGACAGGGTCTTGCTGTGTATTTTCAGCTGGCCTTGAACTCATTCTGTAGCCCAGGCTGCCCTTGAGCTCATGGCAAGCCTCCTGCTTCAGCTTCGCCAGTGCTGGCATTAGAGGTGTGCACCATCGCGCCCCACTAAAGTCATCCTTAATCCCGCCTTCACCTGTCGATGCGCTCACACTTCTGCATGTTGCTTTGGGCTACTTGTGAAGTTTTCAGTAGACCGGCGTAAACTGCCACGTGCCTGTCTGAGCTGTCCTGTCGATGAGCAACAAAAGTGCTGCGGCCTTCAGAAGTGTGTTTTGAAGGTGGCAGTGCTTTTTCCTCTGTTCATTCTGATTGTGCCCTTTGTGAAGGATGTTTCGGTGTCATTCCTTGTGCAAACTTCCGGGTTGACTTCTAGCACTGTGATCTCAGTATTGTTCAACAGTGAGGGCGAATCTGGACAACTGCCAGCTGTGCAAGCAGCTAGATGCTGCAGTGATGGTTGCTACCAATGCTTCATTGTTCCCCAAGATATTGGAGAAGTGTGGATTTGCCCATTTGTCATTACTGTAACAGAGTACGTAGGGCAGGATGCTTTATACAGTAAAGAGGTTTATCTGGGTTGCTGGTTGTGGACATAGAGACTGCTGTATTTGGTGATTGCATGCTTGTTGGCAGAGGGCCCAGGTGACAGAGAGACAGGGAATTTGGGTCCGTGTGTGTCTTTTAATCTTTCCCTCTTCTTACAAAGCCTCCCAGATTCCCTCCTGAGGCCTGATGGTCGTGTCTAACCCTAACCCACCTTCCAAAGGTAGCAAGTCCGTTTCTGTACTCTTCATACCTCACAGCAGGCAGGAGTGTTTCAGCCTGAGTCATGGAGGACACATCATATTGAGACCTTCCTAAGTATGAATGGTTTTACATGCACCCTTTGGTGCAGTTAGAGCCATTTGGTAATTTTGGGAGCTCAGGCTGCTCTCTTCTCCTGTGGCTGATGGTAATGGGATTAAGTATTGGCTCACAGTCTTGATAAGTGCACGTGGCAGCTTTGTAGTTACCATGTGGTTTCATATGTAGTGGGAGGATCAGATGGAGTTATAGGCAGGGATCTTCCTATTTTATAACAGGGTTTATGAAGTTAGTAGGTAAACTTGGGGTTTACTAAGATGCTTTCCATTTCTTACATGAGAGCCTTTCCTGAGACACATATTTATTGTCAGTGGCATGTTATCTGCTTAACTCTGTCACCGGTGAGTGTATAATTTATCAGGTGGTGTTCCATCTTTATTTTTGTTCTCTCTGTGCTGTGTGCTTATAAACATCTCTCCGGGTGCATAGGTGAATGGTGATGTATACAACATGAACTGTGCTGTTCAGTCTTGGGCAGTGCCCTCTTTCTTCATCGCAGGAGCAGGTATTTAGTGATGACTGGTAGCTCACATACTGACAGATACCGCAGACATTCTTGGCATGTTAGACTTTCGGTGTCTGTTTCACTTCTGTGCTCAAGACTAGATCTCAATCTCCAGTTGTCATCAAGTTGCTGTGTGCTGGGCTGTGAATGGTGACAGAGTGGAAAATCTGAATGGGCCAATTTGACCAGGCTTTTGGGAGACAGTGGATTTTGGGCCAGGTTTAAAGATGCAGAAGCTGCATGTGGTGGTGGACGCCTCTTATCCCAGCACTCTAGAGACTGAGGCTGATGAATGTCTACAAGATCGGGGCTGGTCTGGACTGCGTAATGAGTTCAAAGCTGGTCTGAACTATATGGTGTGGTCGTGTCTCAAAACAAAACAAACAAAGCAGACATGAGGGGGCATGGAGGACAGCACATTCACGTATGTGGAGCCTGAGCTAGAAGTATCTAGAATGAAGGAACAGTTGATGTGCAGAAGTAATGATGGATCATTAAGTAAATTTATTTTTGGTGGTACTGGGATTGAAGCTGGGGCCTTTGCCCTGAGCTACATGCCCTTCCTTTTTCTTTTGTTTTCTTTCTTTTCAAATTTTGGGAAAAGGGCTTATTAAATTCCCCAGTCTGGGTTTGATCTTGGGATCCTCCTACGTCAGCCTCCCAGAGTGTCGGGATTATAGATGTGAGCTACCATGCCTGGCTCATTAAGTAAAATTCTTGTAAATCAACTGTGAGGGATGTATCCATAGTTGATGGAAAAATATTTGTGTCAAAGTACACTTTTTACAAGCAGTCCTGACAAATGTGTCATGGACACGTGTCAAAGATGTATTCAGCCAGTTTATGAGGGAACCAGGACATTGCAAAGCTTGCTCGAAGGAGGATTTTGCTTTATAAGACACTCTAGTTAATCATCTTGCAGGTCACTAAAACCTCAGTCTCTGACATTATTTATTAATGAAAATCATTCATTTGTAGTGTCTACCACACTACAACTGTATGCAGTCTTCTTTCTACAAGTGTCATCTAACTTTAGAGTCTTTAAGCAGTGTTCCCTTCCTCCACAGCCAGGTTGCAAATTAACCCACACCCAGGAGCTGGGCCCCTTTTGTGTGGATCCTGGATTGTTCAGTTACATATCATTATAATGCGCTGTGCTGCCACAGCAAAAGCATCCTTAGGACAGGGCAGATGACCTGAAAGCCTAAAATATTTATTCTCTGCCTTGGGGGAGAAGAGCATTGTCTGCCCCTGCCCTTGAGTGTTTACACAGTGGGCTTGTGGGCTGGGCAGGGACACTAAAAGGGGATGCAGAATATTTTAGTGTTATTTCTGAGTTTTAGGTAGCTTTTCTTAATGTCAGACAGAGAATCCTACGTTCTAGAAAAACACCATGTGTACGCGGTGTTATCATTTTCTGCCTGTCCCTTGTCATTAGATGCCCGTGGCAGTGTGGTCTAGAGATGACTGTCTTCGTTTCCCTTGTGGACACTTCGCTGTCATTTCCCCCTCCTTGTATCTGTGACCTGATCTGGTCAGAATGACTTTGGAGCCTAGGCCTGGAAGGGGTTATGGACGGTAGTGAGGGGTTCATCGTAACGAGTTGCAGCTGTGTCCCCTAAAGCAGTGGCATTTCTTGACGGCAGCATTCTTGAGACTTTGTACTGTACCGGCTGCTCCCTGCACCTTGGCTATGTGTACAAGTGCACTCCCAAGCACCTAGATTACAAGAGGAATTTGTTCTGCCTCAGCGTGGAAGCCATTGAAAGGTAAGTTTTTATACGTAATTGGCTGCCTCATAACTGATTTTTTTTAAAATTGTGAAATAGGACATTTTATATACATATCATGACTACACTCAACATTGACAGTTTGTACGAGTATATGACATGACTTGATTCTCATTTTTTCCCATTCCCCTTATCCACCCTACAACCCCCACCCCCTATACACATAAGCTTTGTTTCCTTTTTTTAAAATTACCATCACAGTTTTTTCTCTCCCCTCCTTACTTACCACTACCCCATTTCCCTTTGAATAGTTTCTGTTTTACAGTATCTGATATACATAACTGATTTCTTAGAAAGCTAAGTTTGAAGAGAAACTGGTCTGGAAATACTGGAATTAAGCACTGGTTAAAGTATTTTTTTTCACATAATTTTTGACAATTAGTTCACCATTATATATATATATTTTTTAACCTGATTTATTTGGTATTGGAAAAGTTCAATGCAATAGGTGAAAATATTATGAAAAAATTTTTTGAAATGTGAACTTGTTTTTAAAAATTAAAGGTAGCATAATAAGATTATTTAAGATTACTACTTGTATTGATGATTATATATTGCTTATTTCTCCTTAGTTTTTAGCTTCTTAGAATATCACAAAAAAATGGGAATTTCAAAACTGGTTAGGAAAGAAGTCCCTTTGATGTTCTGGAGAAATACATACAAAATCCAACTATTGCCAGTAGTAATCAGTTGTCTTTTTGAGTTAGGCAAAGAAATGGCTCCCCTCTCCAAATTAGTCAAGTGCTGCTTGAAACCCTCTCCAAGGTTTCTAAAAAGTAATCGTCATGGAGCAGTGTGAATTGGGGGCTGAGTTCAGACATCAGTTAAAGATTTTCAGGTATCTCAGTGCCCTGCCATGCATTGGCCTTTTTCCTTTTAAAGACTCAAAACTAAATGTGTCAGTTGGCCCCAGTGTGTGTGACCGTCCAGCCTTTGAGGGTGCCGGGGAGGGCTGGGATGTATCTCGCCAGTGGAGCTCTCGCTTCGGATATGAGAGGGCCAGCTTCTGACCACAAGATGGACAAGGATACCCACACAATCATGTGTCAGGAAGAGGGACGGTTTAAAAAGAGAAGAAGGTGCCCGCAACTGTATTCTTTGAGACATTTTGTCACTCCTATAGGATTTCTAACATTTTTCTCTCAAAAATTTAAAACTGTTGGGCCGGGGAGTTAGCTCAGTGGTTCCGGCGCCTGTCTTGCAAGCGCAAGGACCCGGGTTCGATTCCCCGGTAACCACATAACAATACTAGGTGTGGAGACCCACACCCAGCAGCAACCAGTACCACATACCACAGTGCCGGGCGTGGTGGCTCACGCCTGTAATCCCAGCACTCGGGAGGCAGAGGCAGGAGGATTGTGATGTGAGTTTGAGGCTGAGCTCAGGGCCAGCCTGAACC
>PVIR01034916.1:0-16845 GCA_004026965.1 Petromus typicus | reverse complement strand
TATTCTTGGCACTATTTCCTTAGAATTGGCAATAGAAAGTTAGTTGAGAAGAAAAATTATTTCACAATTAAAATTAAATCTGTATTTTTTGTGGCCTTACAGAATCTCAAGATTTATGAGGATGCTATAGTAATTTTTTAAGCAGAAATTTTCAATTTCAAAACTATTGATATTTTGTGCCAATAATTCTCTTCCCTGAAGGGCTGTCCTGTACACTGTGTAATATTCAGTAGTATTCTTGGCCTTTATCTACCAAATACTAATAATACTACTGTTCCTTCCCTGCATCTAGGGCAACTAAGAATATCCCCAGATGAGCTTAAAATAAAATTAGAATCAAATTTCCTTCTGACAGAATTTAATTAATAAGAATATCAGCATGCTTAATGAAAATCATAAGAAGAAACAATATTATTATTAAACAAAAAGAAATTTTGAGGAGAAAATAACTCAGAAATTTTTGACACATTTAATTACTTAATATATTAGAAATAGCTGTATTTGAAGTTGAATTTGAAGAAATCACCCATATGCAGCAGAGAGGAATAAAGAGATAAAAATATGAAAGAGGCCAAGAGACCAGAAGGATAAATGAGATTTAACATACATTTAAAAAGAGTTCCAAAAGAAGATAAATAAGGTGGGACAAGAGTTAGAGAATTTTTCTAGAACTAACAAGAGATATAAATCCTAAGTATCAGAAGCCTAGTATTCTTGAGCACTACAACTAAATCCATATCTAAACACAATATTGTAAAACTACAGAACATGAAAATAGAATGTTAAAACCAACCCAAAGAAAATAGCATTAACAGACCCTTACTAAGGGGGTGGGGGTTAGTAAAGAAGGGAAAGAAAAAAATTGCTGATTAAAAAAAGGAAACAAAGCTTATGTATATAGGAGGTAAGAGGTTTGAGGAGGCAGGGAGATAGGAAAAATGAGAAGTTGTGTCATGTACTGGTACAAATTCTCAATGTGATTGTGATCACACATATATATAGAATGTACCAATAAAATCAATTTTAAAATGAAACAAAGGAAGTCCCACCCTTCCTCTCCTTTATGTGCTGCAGCTCTTGAAGTCACCAGGATATCTGTATCCTTATAATGGTCATGGGATGAGCTCCTTCCCTGTAGGATATAGTCATGTCAACTCTGAACACAGGAGTGGGAGTATCCAGCCACATGTTGGAAAAGGATTAAAAAGCATAAAACACAACAGACATGTCTACTCCCTGAGCCAGATTTGAGGAAGATGGAGTTATCAAACATATTCAGTAAAGTCATTCACTTTGGCAGACCTAAAATAAAGGTTTGTCACTTAATTTAAAAAAAAAACACTCTTATTTTATTTTATTTTTTTTAGACAGGGTCTCACTTTATAGTTTAGGCTCTCCCTGAACTCAGCGTCGAACTCACAGCAGTCTCTTGCCTCTGCCTCCCGAGTGTTATAGACTTGAGCTACCACGTTGATTGCTAGTAAGCATAAATCACCACATCAGCATTGTTGTATGTGTTAACTGGGGATCAAACCCGGGCCCTTGAGCTTGCAAAACAGGCGCTGGAACCACTGAGCTAAATCCCAAGCCCCAGACTCTTTTTAATTCAACTACTCAAGAATGTACTACAAGAAGAAGAAAAATTGAAGCTAAGATGTAAGAAATAAGATCTAAGAAGTAATGGTGAGCTAAATAATTGGTAAACATGGGGTAAATCCAAAAATCTATTGAATTTCTTGGTTAATGATGATCATATATTGTTAGACTTTGAAGTCAGGCAGTAATAAATAATAAGAGTAGTAATTTCAGGCTTTGCTACATGCTTTTACAAGAAATACATAAAATATAAGGAAGGGCCTAGGAAGTTAGATATAAAAAGATCAAACCAGGTGAGTATTAACCAAGAAAAAGAATGTAAAAATGTTTTTACCAGATCAAGTAGATACTTAGATAAAGAGTATATAAATGAACATAGAAGGAAAATTTTACCAGGAAGATAGCTAAATTCTGTGTATTTAATTGCCTAAAAATAGCAAAAGCGATACATAGAGATAGCAAATAATTTTGTTTGGTTTTTAATTTTTATTAGTACATTTTTGCAGTATTTAATGATCACGTTCATTGTAAGGAGCTGAAGATAACACATCTTAATTCTTTTTACATCCCCTCCCTCACATCCTTCCTCCCTTGCTCAATCTCTTGGTCCTCTTCTCCATTTGCAAAAGATCTGTCTTCTTGTCTTCTATTATTTATCTTTTATTTTGTTCTTTGTTTTTTTGTTTTGTTTTGTTTTTCAGACAGAATGGCACTGTGTTACGCAGGCTGGCTTCATATTCTCAGTCTTCCTGCCTTGGTCTTCCAAGTAGCTGAGAGAACCAGTTTTAGAGGAGATTTTTAACACATCTCTAAGATTTTTTTTTTTTTAAGGTTTTTTGAGACAGGGTCTCGCTTTGTGGTTCAGGCTGGCCCTGAGCTCAGCCTCAAACTCACATCACAGCAATCCTCCTGCCTCTGCCTCCTGAGTGCTGGGATTACAGGTGTGAGCCACCACGCCCAGCACTGTGGTATGTGGTACTGGTTGCTGCTGGGCGTGAGTCTCCACGCCCAGCATGGTATGTGGTTACCGGGGTTCAGGGGATTGAACCCGGGCCCTGGCGCTTGCAAGACAGGCACCAGAACCACTGAGCTGTATCCCTGGCCCAACACATCTCTATTATTAAAAAAAAAATTAGGGCTGGGGATTTAGCTCATTGGCTCCGGCGCCTGTCTTGCAAGCGCAAGGACCCGGGTTTAGTCGTCCAGTAACCACATAACAATCCTGGGCATGGAGACTCACACCCAGCAGCAATCAGTACCACATACCACAGTGCCAGGCGTGGTGGCTCACGCCTGTAATCCCAGCACTGGGGAGGCAGAGGCAGGAGGATTGCTGTGATATGAGTTTGAAGCTGAGCTCAGGGACAATCTGAACTATGAAGCAAGACCCTGTCTCAAAGAAAAAAAAAATTAGTAAAGAGAATTTAAATAAAATAATTAGTTTTAGGACCAAGGATTTAGCTCAGCAGTATAGCACCTGCCTGACAAGCACAATATTCTGAGTTTGATCCTCAGTACAAAAAACAAAAACAAAAATTTAATTTTATGTAATGGACACATATCGATACCATACATTAATAATTCAGGAGTTCTTAATCCTTTCAAGTATAATGGAGCACTAATACAAATTGACTATAGATTATTCCCAAAGCAAGTTTAAGTAAATACTAAATATTAGGATCACACAGACTTGTTCTCTAATCGGAATTAAGTCAAGTCAGTGGTTAAAAAATAAGACAAAAACTAATCAGGGCCGGGGATTTAGCCCAGTGGTTCTGGCATCTGCCTGGCAAGCTTAAGGTCCCAAGTTCAATTTCCAGTACCACATACCACAGTGCCAAGTGTGATGGCTCATGCCTGTAATCCCAGTACTCAGGAGGCAGAGGCAAGAGGATTGCTGAGAGTTTAAAGCTAGCCTGGGCTACATAGTGAGTCCAGGGCCAGCCTGAACTACAAAGCAACACCCTGTCAAAATAACCTATCAGGACTGGGGATGTACTCATGTTAGTGCTTATCTAACATGTGTGAGGCCCCGGGACCACAGCACCACAAACAACAAAAAGCCTAACAAAGACACCCCATGTTTTTATACATTTAGAAGTACATTCTAAATACTTAACTGATTTAAGAAATCATCAGAGCTGATAGTACAGGTCAGTGATGATGAACCTTTTAGAGCTTTCAGTGATAAAAACAGCCTGCTGCCATAGATTAACCACCATAAATGTAGGTCATTGGTAGAGCACTTGCCTAGTATAAAGCCCTGGGTTAGAGAATAAAAAGTTAGAAAAAATAAAAATTTGGTATTCATTAGCAGGAAGATGGATGGATGGTTCTATACTATGGAGCACTTGACAGCAATTAAGAGGAATAAACTAAAAAATATTAAGTGAAAAAGCCAAAAATATGTATGTAGTATGACAATGCTTATATAGAGATCTAAAACATACAAAATGCTACTCAGTTTACCTATATATGCAGAAAAGGGAAATAAATATAAAAGTGTTAATAATAATTATAGTAAGGGAGAGGAGCTCCTGATACATCTGCATAAATGACTGAAGGAGATAGGGAAGAGGTTTTAGATTTTAAAAAGGTAGGTGATGGGCATAAAAATTTTTCATACTCTGTGATATTGTTGAAATAGGTAATCAGAAACAAAAATAGTGGCAAATCCAATATACTATTCTAGAGGTTTTTTTCCCTAGGATTAATAAGGATGACCGGCCCTGCCACTGTTATGATACCCCAAGGTGGAAACATGGCATCTTCCATGATGGTACCAGGCACCAATCCAGAACAGCAGCCCAGGACCCCTCGCCCTACTTCTCAGTCAGGTAATGACTCCCAGTATTTGAGGATTAAAAAGGTGGGGTTTCTTGCAGAGGTAAATATGAAATACTGCTCTCTGATGTTAAATTACTTTCATATTCAATGGTACCTTTACAAAATTTGCCCTGATTTATTCAAACTACATGTTATCACTTTTAGCTAGGCGTGGTGATACACCTATTATCCCAGGAGGCTGAAGCTACAGGATCACTGTGTTTTCAAGGCGAGCCATGGGCTACATAACAAGACTCTATTTCAACAAAACAAAACAAAATATTATCATTTTCTTCTTATGATTTCTTATTATACTCTTATCAGTTATACTCTAATGTCCATACATGTCTTACAGGGGTAGAATTCCAACCCTGGGCCATCACACCCATTCTGTTTATATTTTTTGAGATAGAGTCTCAATAAGTTGCTAAATTTCCCAGATTGGCTTGAACCTTTGATGCTCCTACCCCCAGCCTCCCTGAGTGCTGGGATAACTGGGTATATGCCACCAAGCCCACCTGTCAACATTCATAAAAAGCATGCCTTGGCTTACTTAGTCCTGTATAACAGAATTCTGTAGTCAAGTAAATTTGGTAAATGTATTGTACTTCACCCTGCCTCTTTGAGATTCACAGTGAACATATATGAAGCCCTGAACATTCAAGAGTGAAGAAGAAACTAACCTAAAGTTTTTGTTTTGTTTTGTTTTGTTTTAAGTTTTTTGAGACAGGGTCTCGCTTTATAGTTCAGGCTGGTCCTGAACTCACTGTATAGCTCAGGCAAGCCTCGAACTCCAGCAGTCCTGCCTCTGCCTCCCAAATTCTGGGATTAAAGGTATGAGTCATCAGGCCCAGCATTGTGTTATGTGGTACTGATTGCTGGTGGGCATGAGTCTCCACACCCAACATTGTTGTATGTGGTTACCAGGGATCAAACCCTGGGCCCTTGTGCTTGCAAGGCAGGCACAGTACCACTGGGCTAAATCCCGCCCCCTTACCTAAGGTTTTTGTGCTCAGTATTTTCCAGCCTAATTGACTATTTTATTTCTTTTTTTTTAAATAACAGTAATTAACAGAGTTCCCAGAAATATGATTAGGAAAATACTCCTGTCCACATTTTATGTTTGGCTCATATATTACTATTGGACCATAACTTCTTTTGAAGGCAGGATTCATCTTTTCCATTATCATTGGAGGGGGGTATGCTTTACCCATAAAAGGTGCTCTTGAACATGAATGGTCCCAGCAGAACCAGACTACTGTTCTATAATCCTTGCAGTATGTTAATTATTGCTTTGTTGGTTATCTTTAAATAGATGCAATGGATCCACTCCTCTCTGGGCTCCATATCCCACAGCAGAGTCATCCCTCAGGATCTTTAGCTCCTCCACATCACCCAGTGCAGCCTGTTCCTGTGAACAGACAAATGAACCCAGCTAATTTTCCCCAGCTGCAGCAGCAGCATCAGCAACAGCAGCAGCAGCAACAGCAGCAGCAACAGCAGCAGCAGCAACAACAGCAGCAGCAGCAGCAGCAGCAGCAACAGTTACAGGCCAGACCCCCACAGCAACATCAGCAGCAACAGCCACAGGGAATTCGACCCCAGTTTACTGCCCCAACTCAGGTGCCTGTTCCTCCAGGCTGGAACCAGCTGCCTTCTGGAGCCCTTCAGCCTCCTCCAGCCCAGGGTTCTCTGGGCACAATGACTGCAAACCAGGGGTGGAAGAAGTCTCCCTTGCCTGGCCCAGTCCAACAGCAACTCCAGGCAAGACCATCCTTAGCCACAGTACAGACACCTTCCCACCCTCCCCCTCCATATCCCTTTGGCAGCCAGCAAGCCTCACAGGCCCATGCAAACTTTCCTCAGATGAGCAACCCAGGCCAGTTCACAGCTCCTCAGATGAAGAGTATGCAGGGAGGGCCCTCCAGGGTCGCAACCCCCCTGCAACAGCCCCACCTCACCAACAAGTCTCCTGCCTCCTCACCCTCCTCCTTCCAGCAGGGATCCCCTGCATCCTCCCCAACGGTTAACCAAACTCAGCAGCAGATGGGACCAAGGCCACCTCAAAATAACCCACTTCCCCAGGGATTTCAGCAACCTGTCAGCTCTCCGGGTCGGAATCCTATGGTTCAACAGGGAAATGTGCCACCTAACTTCATGGTGATGCAGCAGCAACCACCAAACCAAGGGCCACAGAGTTTACATCCAGCCCTAGGAGGTGAGAAACACTGAATCTATTTATATCAGTAAATTTGCTAGAGATAGATCTGAGTAGAGCTTTAGTTTTTAGCATTAATAGAGGAAGTGAAATAAGGGTGTAATTATTTGGTTTTTTGAAATGGTGGTGACATTTAATATAACTTAGTTAACTTTATGCATTATTGTCTTGATACATTATGCAGCATCTTGCTGGTTATATGTAACCTAGCTCTCTAGATAAAAATGCTGGTCAAATTCAATATAGAAATTTTGTTTTTCAAATTATTTTTGCTTAATCTTGTATTAGTAAATTGTCCAGAAGAAACATGCAATTTATTAACAAATTTCTCAGCTGTTGAAAAAATTAAGGTTATTCAGTACAGCAAAAATAAAAAAATAACTGCAGCTCTTACTGGGGAGAATGCCCTGCTAGTTAACAATTTTGATAATCCTAGTTAGTAAAATATTAAGCATGGTATTTGTTAAGTTTGATTAAAGTATTAAAGGGGAATAAGTTCAGAAATCATTGACTTTTATAGATTTATAATGCCAATGCCTGCTCCTTAGAGAGGGAATTCCACTAGTTATACCTAAAGGAGATTTATTTATTTATTTTGTAAGGTGCCTCTTGTATGAAGAAAAAGCAATGGAGCTTAATGTGTGAGAGGTAAAACGATTACAGTAAAACTTATCCATCTCCATGTTTATTATTTATTCTTATTAATCATTGATCTAGTGCACATGAATGTGCTTGGAGCTTTTCAGTAAAGTATAGAGAATGTCAGTAATGCAGTCATGTGATAAGCATATCCCCACCAAAAGACACCCATTGCCTACCCAGAAAAAACCCTTGCATCTTTAGTGCAACATAGCAAAGGCATGTTCCCATGGTTTCTGGTGAAATTAAGTTGCTCATCAGTCTTTTCACTCTATTACAATTAGATTTGTTGACATGCAGGCTCTAATATTTGAATCCTACGAAGTTTCAGAAAATGTAAGAATGTTTCAGCTCCAGACTTTACTGTTCTGGGAATCTAGCCCTGGATCAGTGGAAGCTGTGTAGTCCCTCCTGCAAATGTGATTACTGATTTAAATACAATGGAATCATGCAGATGGGGACTTGTTATTGCTAAAGAGAGGATATTTGTCTACCAAGAGTTTTTCAAGGCATTGAAAATTTGCCCCTTAAGCAAAATAAACAGACAAGTACAACAAAAATTTAAGTAAGCTTTAGTTCTTAATTCTTTCATAGAGTAGATGATATGCTCACCTAGGTGATCTGGCCACATCAAGGCCTATATTATAAAATTGATTGGATCTGAGATTCTTCGCATTACAAATTTGTTTTCTAAAATTAGGCCTTCCTAAAAGGAAGTGATATTTGAGTAAGATTCCATTAGATCATGGTTTTTCAGTACTAGCTGTCAGAATCACAGCAAACTTTATGAGAGGAAGGCAAATGATAAGTTTAAAGTAGCCTCACTTTGAAGCTCCTATGAACTCTTTCTAATCTCCTGTCCCTTCCAAAGAGATAAGATAACATTGGGGGGAAATTTTCTGCAAAGGAGATTGTCGTCCATTTCCTTCAGACTGGGAGAAAAATATCACCTAATCTTGATATCAGGACCCAGCTCTCTGTTTTACACTATTTAATATCAGTTTGTTTGAATATGAGAGAATTTAACGTATTGCTGTGTTTAAGTATGTAAAGTTTTGAAATCCATTGTATTACAGAGAAAAATGAGCCCTCAAACCTTGCTGTGGCATGACCTCAGATCACATTTAGGGAGCAGATTGCCATCTTCTCCTTGGCATGTTCTAAGTGTAAATTTTTCAGTATTTCTTTTTCATTTTGACAATGCTCATGTAAGAGATTGTGTTGATTTTTTTAACCATCTTTCCCAACCTTATTATTAAAGATCCTACCTGTGTGACAGAGAGAGCTAAGCCAGTGGAGACTTCATGCAGCTCATCCTTCCTTATTCATTCCATATTTAAGCAAGAGTATAAATTTGCTAGGTAACTGCCTTACTCATTGTTTTCTATTAAGGAATGCCTAAACGCCTCCCACCTGGCTTCTCAGCAGGACAGGCCAATCCGAACTTTATGCAAGGTCAGGTGCCTTCCACCACAGCACCCACCCCTGGGAATTCAGGAGCTCCCCAGCTACAAGCAAATCAAAATGTCCAGCATGCAGGTTTGTTTTCTGTGATTTTTTTAAAAACTTGAATGACCATTGTGTAGTACATACCTTGATAAGAAACAGATTTACAGGTTAATTTGTCCTGCTCTCTTGTCCTTATTTCAAATGTACAAGTACTGTAGTCTTTCAGAACAGTAACTTCTACATGGAAAATAGGTAAAGTATCTGAGTACCATAGCAGCAACTATGAAAAGGAAATAGAACTCAAGTTAAACCAATTTAGTCTTTTTTTTTTTTTCCTCCAGAAAAGGGCTAGATAGGAAATATTTTAAGTTATATAGTCTTTGTTGCAACTACTCAATTCTATTTAATGAGTATGGCAGTGTTCCAAATATTCATTTACAAACCATCAACATACAGTTTGGCCCATGGGCCATATAGTTTTGCTGACCTTGAATTAGAGCTTGCTCAGGTAGTAAAAAGGCATTTCTGGCAAAGGAAATGGTAAATAAATAGGTAAGTAGGCATATAGCATGATGGGAAAATTTTTTTAAAATCGTAGTGTAATAAAAGTAAGTGTTAGCTTTAGTGTGGTATTTTTTTCAAATTTGATCAGTACTGTATCTAGGAAGAAATTTTGAAAATTAAGATACAGTGGAATAGCTAAACAGTAGTACTGTAAAGCAGTATTGTGTAAGCCCAAACTTCATGCTTCTGGTATCTGTTGCTTGGGGACCACCTAATTAATCCTTTTGCCCTTTCTCAGTCAAGCATTTGGACTAATGTAACTCAAATATTTTCTGAACTTCTGTCTAATCTATGGAGTTAATTTAGTTATGTGCTTCCAGCTTTCATTAAAATCACTAAGGAATGAGGAAAATCCTGACTTTAGAAAAGAAATTTCTAACTGTCTTGAGGATAGGGCAAACTACTCGACTTGTCCTGTCTACTAATATAAAACCACATTCCTGAGTCATATGAACTTTTATGAAAAGTTTTAAAATAATGTTAAAATTTATAATTCCTCTATCCTCACACAGCTATTTTGTATTATTGTATGATATTTTCCACATAGACCTATTTTTTGTTTGTGTGGCTTTGTCTTTGGGTTTGTTTTGGTTTTATATTACTGGTGATTGAACCCAAAACCTTGAGCATGCTAGGCAAGTGTACTGAGAGCCACATCCCCAGGCCACACCTGTTGTTTTGGTTTTCCCATTTAGCCTATGTATAGTAGCTCTTACACTTGTCTGTCATTTTTTAGTCTCTTACCCTGCTTTATTACCCTTGGTAACTTTTATTGCTTCCTGAAAGAAATCCTTGTCTTTTTGTATTTTGTCTCTTTCCAGCTAGACTCCACAGGAGCAGCTCTCTTTTCTTTTTTGATACTGCTTCAACATCAGAAGTACTGTGTACCTATTAAGTACCCAAAAAATATTTGTAGGTTGGATGATTATATACCATTGTTTTAAAAAATGTAACACATAAGGTGTTCATGGGGTTCAAGATAAGTTTATAAAATTATTTTAGAAAGTCTTCCTTGGGGTTCAGGAAAAGGCTACCAAAGACTAACTAGAGATAGTCCCTTGCCTTTCTGGCTGGAATATGGAATGGCTTCATTATGGTTTCTACCTTTATTCTCCATTTAAAAGTGGGGGAAAAAAAGCTGGGCTTGGTCGCACACACCTGTAATCCCCAGAATTTGAGGATTGAGTGGGAGGATTGCTGTGCGTTCAAGAGCAGTCTGAACTGATAGTGAGACCCTGTCTCAAGAAAGAAAAACAAGGGCTCAGGATTTAGCTCAGTGGTGCCTTGCTTGCCTTGCAAGCACAAAGTCCAGAGTTCAACCCCTGGTATGGGGTAAAGGAGTGAAAATTAAAGGGATAAAATAAGCCATTGAATAGATGCCCAGTGTTAGCATGCAGCAAGTTAAAAAGGAGAGTGATGGGCTTAAGAAGATGGTTCAGAGTCCATGCAAACACGATCAAGGCCCTGTGTTCAATCCTCTTCAGTAAAAACACTGGGGAATGGGAAAAGTAGTACAAATAGCTATAGAAAAATACCAAAGACCCAACAATAAACACAGAAGTGGGCTAGACAGTACCTTCTATCTAAATTAGAAATAACTGAAACAATAGAACATGTCCCAAGTGGTTCAGTAGGAACTGCCATACGGTAGTCACTGAAACATTCTTTTGTCTGCAGCTTCCAGAGAAATCATTTAGTCAGATGACTATTACTAAAGGATCAGCTTCTAGATCAGGATTAAATAATTTTTACCCTACCAAGACAAAGGAGATCAGTCCCTCAGAAGTGTTAGGTATTCTCTAAAGTTCAACATCAAGATATTATACACATAACCTTTGAGAATAATAGTTTTCCAAAACGCAATTTTTTTGGGGGTTTTTTGAGACAGGGTCTCGCTTTGTGGTTCAGGCTGGCCCTGTGCTCAGCCTCAAACTCAAATCACAGCAATCCTCCTGCCTCTGCCTCCCGAGTGCTGGGATTACAGGCGTGAGCCACCACGCCCGGCACTGTGGTATGTGATACTGGTTGCTGCTGGGCATGAGTATCCATGCCCAGTATGGTATGTGGTTACTGGGGATCGAACCCGGGTCCTTGCACTTGCAAGACAGGCGCCAGAACCACTGAGCTAACTCCCTGGCCCAAAACGCATTTTTAAATGTCTTGTTAGTATGGTTGAGATTTTCCGAAGAGGACAAGGCACATTCTTTGTTTCCCTGGTCTTTTTATAGCAAAGCTTATTTAAATTGTAGTGCTTTTTGTGAACTCTTCTTCACAAACAAGGTAGCTAAAGTTATATTAAACAGTGAGATGCTGCCTTTCTCTTTATTTAATCTAAAAGTAAGAAAACTTGATTTTTCTTATGCTATGCTACTTTTAAGTCACCATGGACCAGTAAAATAATTCTCTTCTTTTCTGTTTGAGTGAGCATTGACAATGTAAACAATTATTTTGGGGGCCAGGGATTTAGCTCAGTGGTTCTGTCACCTGTCTTGTAAGCAGAAGGTCCTGAGTTTGATTTCGGATAACCACATACAACACTGCCAGGCATGGTGACTCCCACCCAACAGCAATCAGTACCACATACCACAATGCTAGGCATAGTGGCTCACACCTATAATCCCAGCACTCAGGAGACAGAGGCAGGAGGATTTTCGTGAGTTCCAGGCTTGCTTGGGCTACATAGTGAGCTCAGGGGCAGCCTGAACTACAAAGTGAGACCCTGTCTAAAAAAAAAAAAAAATTATCCTCTATCACATTTCCATAGATTGAAAAGCTCAGAAAGTATGTCAAACATTGCATATTTGTGTCAGTGGATACATGGATGATCTTAATACCATTAAGATAATATTTCTTTCTGAAATTCCTTTTTTTTTTCCTCTCTTAAAGGTGGTCAAGGAGCTGGTCCTCCTCAAAACCAGATGCAAGTGTCCCACGGGCCACCAAATATGATGCAACCTGGCCTCATGGGAATTCATGGCAACATGAACAACCAGTCAGCTGGTAGTTCTGGGGTTCCTCAGGTGAACCTGGGCAACATGCAAGGCCAGCCTCAGCAAGGTCCACCATCTCAGCTGATGGGCATGCACCAGCAGATTGTACCCTCCCAGGGCCAGCTGGTTCAGCAACAAGGAACTTTGAACCCACAGAACCCTATGATCCTTTCAAGGGCCCAGCTTATGCCACAGGGCCAGATGATGGTGAACACTCAGAACCAAAATCTTGGGCCTTCACCCCAAAGAATGACCCCACCTAAGCAGTTGCTTTCCCAGCAGGGCCAACAATTAATGGCACCACATAACCAGATGATGGGGACTCAGGGGCAAGTTTTGCTCCAACAGAACCCAATGATAGAGCAGATCATGACCAATCAGATGCAGGGGAATAAGCAGCAGTTTAACACCCAGAACCAATCCAGTGTCATACCGGGACCAACACAGATAATGAGGGGACCAACTCCTAACATGCAAGGAAACATGGTGCAGTTTACAGGACAGATGTCAGGACAGATGCTGCCCCAGCAAGGACCTGTAAACAACAGTCCATCTCAGGTTATGGGGATTCAAGGACAGGTCCTGCGGCCACCAGGGCCTAGCCCCCACATGGCCCAGCAGCATGGTGATCCTGCTACTACAGCAAATAATGATGTCAGCTTGTCTCAAATGATGCCTGATGTTAGCATGCAACAAACCAACATGGTCCCCCCTCATGTGCAGGCCATGCAGGGAAACAGTGCCTCGGGAAACCACTTCTCAGGCCATGGAATGCCTTTCAACGCGTCGTTCAGTGGAGCACCCAATGGAAATCAGATGTCCTGTGGTCAGAATCCAGGCTTCCCAGTCAATAAGGATGTAACACTGACAAGTCCATTGCTGGTCAACTTATTGCAGAGTGATATCTCTGCAGGCCATTTTGGGGTAAACAGTAAACAAAATAATACCAACGCAAATAAACCGAAGAAGAAGAAGCCCCCTCGGAAGAAGAAAAATAGTCAGCAAGATCTAAAGTAGGTTGTGATTGTTTTACCTCAAATTTTATTCATTTGTTTCTGTGTAAACATTTTTGTTTATGGAAATTTTTAAGCATATATAAAAGTTGAATAGTATAAT
Source organism: Petromus typicus (assembly GCA_004026965.1). NCBI lineage: Eukaryota > Metazoa > Chordata > Mammalia > Rodentia > Petromuridae > Petromus > Petromus typicus. The sequence goes on along the minus strand of PVIR01034916.1, from coordinate 3,447 downwards.
GGAATCCTCTTGCTTAAACAATTATCAGTTCATAGCCTATCTTGCCTATACTTTTTCCTATTATCTTCTTGATTATTTTAAGGCAAATTTACTTTGTAAGTATTTTACTGTGTACTTCTAAAAGATAAGGACAGGGCTGGTGATTTAGGTCAGTGGTTTCAGTGCCTGCCTTGCAAGTGTAGGGGCCTGCGTTCCATCCCCACCTAGCTACAACAGTGTCTGGTGTGGAGACCCATGCCCACCAGCATCAGCACAATGTACCACAGTGCCGGGCGTGGTGGCTCATGTCTATAAGCCTGTAATCCCAGCACTGGGAGGCAGAGGCAGGAGGATTGCTGTGAGTTCAAGGCTGAGCTCAAGGCCAGTCTGAACTACAAAAAAAGTGAGACTCTGTCTCCAAAAAAAAAAAAGAGAGATAAGGACAGTTCTTTCATATGACCAGTACCATTAGCACACCTAGGAAACTGATACTTCCTTAATAATCTCACATATCCAGCAGTGCTCATACTTCTCTGATTATCTCAATTCTTTTTTTTCTTACAGTTTATTTAATTTAGGAGCCAAATGAGGTGGATATGGTGGATATGTTACAGTTCATTGACATGTCTTAAATCTGCAATCTTGGAGCATTGGGAGGGATCGTAGTACTCAGAACCTAAACAGTAACCAGTGTTAGCACACTACAACTGCACAAAATTCTAGCTTTAGCTTAGCTAGTTTTATCATAATTTAAGAAGCCAAGGAGACCAGGTGTTTTGAGAATGAAAACTGTTTGAGACTTTCTGCCATCTCTCAAAAAATAATATTTTGTATGAATGCCTTTCCTTTAAAGGCTTTTTATCATCTGTAGAAGTTTACACCCCAGGGCCAGGGATTTAGCTCAGTGCTTCCAGCATCTTCCTGGCAAGTGCAAAGTCTGGAGTTTGATCTTGGTAACCACATACCACAGTGCTAGGCGTGGTAACACATGCTTGTAAACCCAGCACTGGGGAGGCAGAGGCAGGAGAATTACTGTGAGTTTCAGGCTAGCTGGGGTACATAGTGAATTCCGGGCCACCCTAAACTTCAGAGTAGGACCTGTGTCAAAAAAAAAAAAAAAAGAAGTTTATACCCATACTAAGTTGATTGTACCTTTTAAGTCAGTTACCCATTTACTAAAGGTTCTCCAGGTAAGCTCTTTTGCAAGATGATAACAGGAAGGGCAATTAATCATTTATATTTAATTTCCTGAAGCTAAATATTAAGACATGTTTCTGACTTTAATAAAATGTTTTAAGATGAAATATGATTGCATTGGATTTTCAGCCTTAGTCATAAACTGGAATTCAGACTTATAAACAGGGAATAGCGACTAATGAATGTAAAACACATTAATTTAAGTTAATTACTACAACTATAAAACAAGAACCAGCAGCTTTATTTAAACAAGCTTAAATGTTCAAACTAGCCAGTAACAGTGGCTCATGGCTGTGATCACAGCACTTTGGGTGACTGGGACAGGAGGAGAAGGAGGGTTGTAAATTCAAGCCTCAGTCAGCAATTTAGTGAGACCCTGCCTCAAAATAAAAAGGGGATATAACTCAGTACCGCCCCCCAAAGTTAAAACTAAACTGAAACCAGGCTTTCACTTAAGCCTCCCTACAACATTCCTTGGTGGTTATACTGTTGCTGCTTAAGTTTTAGTAGTTTAAAATCCAGTCATGCTATATTAACAACCTATGTTTTCCTGAATTCAAATTTAATAAGCCCTTTAATTATCTAAGTTTTGGCCAGGGATTTAGCTCAGTGGTTCCAGCGCCTGTCTTGCAAGCACAAGAGCCCAGGGTTCGATTCCCTGTAATCACATACAATACTGGGCGTGGAGACTCACCCCAGCAGCAATTAGTACCACATACCACAGTGCCGGGTGTGGTGGCTCATGCCTGTAATCCCAGCACTCGGGAGGCAGAGGCCGGAGGATTGCTGTGATGTGAGTTTGAGGCTGAGCTCAGGGCCAGCCTAAACTACAAAGCGAGACCCTGTCTCAAAAAAACAACAACAACAAAACAAACAAACAAACAAAAAATTACCTAAGTTTTTAGTTATTCCTTCTTTAGTTAAAACCTTTATTGCTGTGAACTTGTAGGATTGATATTTTTGTGAGCATAATTATTTTATTCCAGTAGACTTAAGAGTAAAATTGCTGGATTTTTCCATTGCTATGAGTATGCATTTTTGCTGTCTTGATCAGCCCTAAGGGAGATTGCTTACTTATTGGCTCTGGATGTTGTGAAAAGGACCTTATATAGCAAAAGGACTCCTTGAAAAGTGAAAGACAATAGGTTTAATAAGATTTGCTCTCAACTCTACCACTAGCTTACAGTGGGACCCTGAGGCTGTTCCATATAGGTTCTAAACCTTTGTTTTCTCATCTGTAGCATGAGATAACTGGAGCAGGTATCTGATTATTTTAGCTAAAGAATTCTTTGAAAGTAAAGGATCCCACAAATTCCTGCCTATAATTTGAAGTGAGAAATAAATCACACATAAGGAACAGATGATATAGGGATCTGCATATGCTGAGGGTCTGTCTCAGGTTTTTTAATTCCCATGTTCTAGTGCTCTTAAAATGGATTTATGATACTTCATGCCTATTATCTCATGTGCTCGGAGGCCCAGGTAAGAGGATCACAAGTTCAAAACCAGCTTAGGCTACACAGACTCTGCCTCAAAATTAAAATTTAAAAAGCCTGGGATATAGCTTAATGGTGGACTGCTTGCCTAATATGGCAATCCCCAGTACCACCACCACCAAAAAAAAAAAACAACAACAGGGTTTAAGGTGGCTTATGAAAGAATGCAGAATGTAACTATACAAAATGATATCTAAAATAGATAACTGAGGCATTGAAGGTAGAGGAAAACTAAAGGTAGGAAAGAAGGTAGACTAGAAGGAAAACTAAAGGAAGGTACAGTTAGAAGTGAAATTACAAAACAAATGAGGTATGTGAACAATCTATTTCCTTGAGAATGTGGGTGTTAATAAAACAAGGTTCTTCACTTGTCCTCCTCTTTAAAATTCTAAGCTACAAGTAAAAATGAAAGCATCCCAAACCCAGTGAATATAGTATCTATCAGTATTCAATCTACAGCAGAGTTAATTAACTTTTCTGTAGTGGTCTATACTTTTCCTTGCTCAGTGAACAACATTTCCGTCAAGTAACTTACAGCCTATTTCAAGATGTTATGAATTATTAAGGCTGCTTGTTTGAATTTAATAGCTAAGATACCACCTGAGATAAAGTGGTACTTTGTAGCACCAATAGCCCCAAACCATGATCAGGCCTTAAAAACCTAAGAATGGGGCCGGGGAGTTAGCTCAGTGGTTCCGGCGCCTGTCTCGCAAGCGCAAGGGCCCGGGTTCGATTCCCCGGTAACCACATAACAATACTGGGTGTGGAGACCCAC